>JAJIBD010032274.1:0-27744 GCA_021461705.1 Cryptotis parvus
CCCCAAATTTGTTTCAGTTCAGCCCCAGGTCCTGTTTCCCTGGGAACTGAAATCAGGATTTGAATCACCCTGTGACCCAGTTCAGACCAAACAGTCTCACAGAAAGCGTTGCTGGCATCTTCCAGAGAGGTTCTGTCCTGTTGGCACATTTATTTGTGTTGCTCAGCCTTGCTGCATGTTTAGAAACCGGAAGTGCCACAAGGTGAAATAAATCGATTAATCCAACAAGATTGGGCAACACTTAGAAATGTCACGGGGATTCCTGGGTACTGGCTGGCCCCCACCATGGTGCTGGGAGGAACTCAAGTGAACGGGATGGATTTTAGCGGCCACTGGAGTGCTGCGGCCCTTCAAGCTCTACCTCACAAAATCAACAAGAAAACCAGCTTCCAGAATGCAGGAAATGGGCTTGCTTGGGCTCGGTTGGGATTCTGCATTCTGGGGGTCCCAGAAGCCAAACGGGCCTTCCTACATTGGAACCTGCCCCTTCTAGAAGCTTCTCCCAGCCCTGCAACATCGGTCCACGGGAAGCCAGGACGCAGCCTGGGGAAGGGCAAACGGGCAGGAGAGCCCAATGAGCGTCCCTGGAACAATTGTGGGCCTGAATCCAGGACACTGCATCCTGACCAGCTCCTGTCCAAGGGGCAGCCTCGGAGGCGAGGGCTGCCCAGGGGACATCTGTGACCCGGGAAAAGTCTCCCTGTGCTGGGCAGTGATGGGTGAATGCCTGTGGCTGACTCACCTCGCCTCTACCTTGGGGCTCCTAACGGCAGATGTTTCCCGGCTGTGGCCTTCCCAGAGAGTGAGGTGTGTCACCGGGCAGCTGGGCAGAGCACACGCGCGGCGCCCTCTGAGACCAGCCCCACGGGGAGGCAGCTCCAGCACGGTGCAGCCGGTCTTGCCAACCTGCCGCCCTAAACATCCGGGTCACAGAGCAGCAGGGAAGGCGAGGTGGGTGCCACCCTGAGAAGGGCTCAGAGACCCCCTAGTCTCCCCAGTTCTGGGCTTCTGAGCTGCTGTGGTTCCCGAGCAAAGATCTCGGTTGCCTCCCACTGAGATGAAAGGCCGCAGCGCTGGGCACCTGCCACCCCGCGGCTGCGAGGCGGCGGTTTGCAACCCGGCCTTCACTGCATCCTGTCTCTGAGAGTTTATGAGCCACAGTGTCACCACCTGCTGATAACACAGTGTCCTTCTTGCCGCACGCACTCCCTGTCCCAGAGACAAGGTGAATGCCCTGGGTGGAAATGGGGGAGGGGAGTGTCGCTGCTCCCAGCCTGCCCGCTGCCCTTGACTCCACCCTCAGGGGAGGAGCGGACCCCAGGAGCAGGGCAGCAGGGGCGTTGCGACCACGGGGACAGGGCCCCGGGCGACCCCGACAGGCTGCCGCGCGCCCGGGAGGCCACCTGGGAAGGTCGCGTGCGAGCAAGCGAGGCCGGCGGGGCGGTGGCGTGCAGGGCCGGACCAGGCGGACACGCAGAGCGGTGCGGCGGACAGAGGCGCCGGGCCGCCCAGCACCTGCGCCGCCGCGGTGGCACGACATGCGTGCGGACCTGCGTGCCCGGCGCCCAGTGCGTGCCAGGCGGGAGGGCAGGGGCAGGCGCCGCCGGTTACGCAGCCCCGCGCCCCGCCCTGGGCCCGCCTCCCCGGCCGCGTGTTCCCCGCCCCAACCTCTGCGTGCCCCCACGGGACCCTCAGCAGGGCAGTTCCACTTCCCCAGACCCCGGGGCTTGGGGTGCGCTGTGCAGGTCCTGGGACCCGGGACTTGGGTGCGCTGTGCAGGGCCTGGCACCAGGGCATATGGAGTGTGCCGTGCAGGGCCTGGGACCCGGGACTTGGGGTGCGCTGTGCAGGGCCTGGCACACCAGGGCATATGGAGTGCGCCGTGCAGGGCCTGGGACCCCGGGGCCGCGCTCTGCTGACGTCTGCGCCGTGTTTGGGAACCTGCGTCAGTGCCCGGGTGGGGGCGTCTGGGCACGCCGCCTTCCGGGCTCGAGCCGGGGAGGGGCGCAGGGAGGCGGGGGGAAGCTGGCAGAGGAGTCTGGGTGAGGGGCCAGGAGCCGCCGCCACCCCCACCCGCTGGCTGCACCGACTCAACCTTGAGTCAGCCTCCGAGACTCCCGCGGCCCAGAGGGAAGCGGCTCCCAGCACCCTAGCCCAGGGCTGGTTTGTGACTTGGTTTTAACAAACAAGCCTTGCACACAGCTTGCCTCCGCGTGCGTAAGATTCGATTTAAACCCTGGAGTGTGGCGGCCGCGCTTGGCACGAGGCGCCCTTGTGCATTCAGGAAGTCTGTGCTAAGGCACATCACGGCAGTGGGGGCGGATGAGGGATGAGGCTGGGACAGGAGGGAGCCATTGTTACATCCAGCCCCTCACGGTCCGGCCAGCCTGTCCCAGCCCCTCTGCAGGGCGCGGGAAACTTCTAATTAGACCCAGAGAGCTGGAGTGCTCAGCACAGAGGGAGGACATCAAAGGCAGTTCCAGGCCCCGGGATAAAGGAGCCACAGTCAGCTCCTGGCCCAAGACGTGACTCAGGGCCCATGTCACGGTGAAACTATCAGGGTTATTCACTGCGTGCAGATAAGCCTCCCCTGTGGATTTTAAGTATTTGTTATGAGAATTATGTTTTAGGTGGGGGCAGGGAATACAGACCGGAATGTTGATGTGCTGTGAGTTCCTGAGGGGGGCACTCCCCCTGCACATTTTGAAGGAGGGCAGGACTGGGGAGTGACTGGGGCCCCCTGGGGACCAGCGCGAACAATTCTGGCGGTGCAGCCAGGCGGGAAAGTGATACAGCGGCCTCTGAGGTTGGCATTGTGAGTCTGTCCACAACACAGTGCAGAGACACGTGTTTAAAAAAACAACAAAACACAAATAACGCATGCGGCACCGGCTCCATCCCAAGCGGAAGGAAGTCGGCCGGGTTGTGCCCGCCACCAGCACTGGGTCCCTGCCCAGTGACCAACGTTGCTGCGCGTGCAGGGCCAGTTAAGCTGACCAGTGCTCGGGCAGTGGTGCCTTGTGAGAGGCAACCCTCGGAGCAAACACTTCCTGACAGTTAGCTTGCTTGGTTTGGGGGCTTCCTCCTGGCTCCGTGCTCAGGGATGGCTCCTGACCTGCCCAAAGGGGCTTTCTGCAGCGCGGGGACCTAGCTGGGGTCTCGCCTTTACCCTGACCTCTCCCCGCCTGAGTCTTCCTAATGGGCTGTCTGGAACCTCGAAAGCCAGAGACTCTCTTCCTGATTTTCGGGCCACTCGGGCTGGAATCTAGGACTCAGAGTGACTTCGTCAACAGGCAAAGGGCCCGTCGTCCCCGGCCGAGCGGTGCTCGGAGTCAGAGCAGCAGACTGGCCCTCGGACGCCGCTGCGCCTGGGCTCTGGGCCCCCCATGGGGCTCCCTGTGCTCCGTGAGCACAGGGACCACCCAGGGGGCCTGTACAGGAAAGGACCAGCCCGGGCCCTGCTGTCTCCCTCACGAGAAAGCCAGGAGAGCACTGCTGCGGGCTGCTTCCCTCCAGCCCCCGTGGAGCTGCACATCTCCTGGGACCCCGCCCATCTGGGGGTGCAGTGGCCTTTGCTGCTGGGGTCCACTTTCACACAGGGGCTGCAGAGGTGGGGAGACGGGCCCTGAACCTTGAGCCCTAACTCCAGCCCAGCTCCATGGCAGACGCAGGGTCAGCCTTGCACTTGCAAGCCCCCAGTTCACGGCTCTGCCAGCTCCAGACACACGTGTGCACATGGCTGCTGGCCCAGACGCATGTGTGCACATGTTTGCCTGTCCAGACACACGTGTTCACATGGTTGACCACTCCAGACACACATGTTCACATGGTTGCCTGTCCATACACATGTGTTGCAGGACACCTAAAAGCCTAGGCCTCTGCATCAGCCCTGGATTGCCTCCTGCAGGTCACTTCATAGATAGGGGATAGTCTGAATGTGGCAGTCTTATCTGACCATGTATTCTGTACTGGCTGGTATAAATATTCTCTCATGCTACCACAATCATCGTGGGACTAGCTAGATCTTACCAGCATATTTGCCTGGCCACGTTGGATCTCTAAGTAATTAGACCAGAGAGAAATGCTGTTTGCCTCCAAGCAAGCAAGCATGGCTCCCCTGATAACTCAAAGGCAACTAAAATACAAAACTACCGTGAAGTAGATGAGACTCTTGTGAAGGCTTGGAGAAATATTTAACTGGCATTAGTATTAGTCTTTGGCACGGAGACATGCCATCTCAGAAACCCCCTTCTCTACCCTATAAAGGCAATTCCAGGCAGATCTTGGCTTAAGATATTAGGTGAGGTGCTGGGAGAAATTACCTGAGGGCATTTGATCCTTCCTGCCAGGGGAAGTTACATTTAGCTTATAGCTTCTCCCAGCTCTGCTAGGAGGCTTTTAATTAGCTCTGGGTCCTTGTAAACAGCCCCATGGTCTCCTGAAGTTGCTACATTTCTTTTTTTTTTTTTTTTTTTTTTTTGCCTTTTTTGGGTCACACCCGCGATGCTCAGGGGTTACTCCTGGCTCTGCACTCAGGAATTACTCCTGGCGGTGCTCGGGGACCATATGGGGATGCCAGGATTGAACCCGGGCCGGAAAGGCCGGCCGCTTGCCCTACCCGCTGGGCTATCGCCTCCAGCCCCAAGTTGCTACATTTCTATAGAGCTATTTTCCTGTTTTCATCTCTAGATAGCCCAGCCCAGAATGGGCTGGGCTGGGGAGTTTGGGCGGATTTCTAGCTATAAAATAAGCTGCAAGAAGAAAGAATGTCTCCTCTTTTTTTCCCCTTTTTGCCATTTCGGCTTCCCTTGGTGTCTTTCTTCTTCGTCCTCTCCATTCTCTGTTGGACCTCAACACATGGTGGCAGCCATCTTGGCCTACACCTGGCTGGGCCCTAGCTGGGAACCCAGAGTCCGGAGGTTTTCCTGCTTTTGGATTGTATATTGGATCCTGTGATAGTAAAGCCCTTTTAAAACTGCATCGGATTCCTGAGTCTTCATCAATTCCCTGCTGGCTTCGGAGGTAGAAGGGAACTCACTTCCCGACACTGTCGGGGACCCGGCGGCGCCTCCCTGACACACATGTGTTCACATGGTTGCCTGTCCAGACTCACGTGTTCACATGGTTGACCACTCCAGACACACGTGTTCATTGGCTGCCTGTCCAGACACACGTGTCCACATGGCTGCCCACTCCAGATGCTCGTGTCCACATGGCTGCTGGTGAGGCCTGTCCAGAGACCAGGGAAGGGGAGAAGCCCCGTCATTGCCAGCTGTGCAGTGACACCCTGGTAAAGGTGATGAGAGCCAGGGGGCGAGTGCCGGGCCCACAGAGCGAGAGGGCGTCGTTACCCCGATGGAGCCAGACACACAGCGGCTCTAAGACCCCAGGGCCGGGTGGATGAAGACGAGCTGAGCCCTGGACATGGCCTTGGGTGCTGGGGTGCTGCTCTCTCCCCTGGTGTTGGGTGCTGGGGTGCTGCTCTCTCCCTGGTGTTGGGTGCTGGGGTGCTGCTCTCTCCCTGGTGTTGGGTGCTGGGGTGCTGCTTTCTCCCCTGGTGTTGGGTGCTGGGGTGCTGCTCTCTCCCTGGTGTTGGGCGCTGGGGTGCTGCTCTTTCCCTGGCGTTGGGTGCTGGGGTGCTGCTCTCTCCCTGGTGTTGGGTGCTGGGGTGCTGCTCTCTCCCTGGTGTTGGGTGCTGGGGTGCTGCTCTCTCCCTGGTGTTGGGTGCTGGGGTGCTGCTCTCTCCCTGGTGTTGGGTGCTGGGGTGCTGCTCTTTCCCTGGCGTTGGGTGCTGGGGTGCTGCTCCTCTCCCTGGTGTTGGGTGCTGGGGTGCTGCTCTCTCCCTGGTGTTGGGTGCTGGGGTGCTGCTCTCTCCCTGGCGTTGGGTGCTGGGGTGCTGCTCTCTCCCTGATGTTGGGTGCTGGGGTGCTGCTCTCCCTGGTGTTGGGTGCTGGGGTGCTGCTCTCTCCCTGGTGTTGGGTGCTGGGGTGCTGCTCTCTCCCTGGTGTTGGGTGCTGGGGTGCTGCCTCTCTCCCTGGCGTTGGGTGCTGGGGTGCTGCTCTCCCCCTGATGTTGGGTGCTGGGGTGCTGCTCTCTCCCTGGTGTTGGGTGCTGGGGTGCTGCTCTCTCCCTGGTGTTGGGTGCTGGGGTGCTGCTCTCTCCCTGGTGTTGGGTGCTGGGGTGCTGCTCTCTCCCTGGCGGGTGCTGGGGTGCTGCTCTCTCCCTGATGTTGGGTGCTGGGGTGCTGCTCTCCCTGATGTTGGGTGCTGGGGTGCTGCTCTCTCCCTGGTGTTGGGTGCTGGGGGTGCTGCTCTCTCCTGGTGTTGGGTGCTCGGGTGCTGCTCTCTCCCTGGTGTTGGGTGCTGGGGTGCTGCTCTCTCCTGATGTTGGGTGCTGGGGTGCTGCTCTCTCCTGGTGTTGGGTGCTGGGGTGCTGCTCTCCCCTGGTGTTGGGTGCTGGGGTGCTGCTCTCTCCCTGGTGTTGGGTGCTGGGGTGCTGCTCTCTCCTGATGTTGGGTGCTGGGGTGCTGCTCTCTCCCTGGATGTTGGGTGCTGGGGTGCTGCTCTCTCCTGATGTTGGGTGCTGGGGTGCTGCTCTCTCCCTGGTGTTGGGTGCTGGGGTGCTGCTCTCTCCTGATGTTGGGTGCTGGGTGCTGCTCTCTCCCTGATGTTGGGTGCTGGGGTGCTGCTCTCTCCTGGTGTTGGGTGCTGGGGTGCTGCTCTCTCCCTGGTGTTGGGTGCTGAGGTGCTGCTCTCTCCCTGATGTTGGAGTGCTGGGGTGCTGCTCTCTCCTGGATGTTGGGTGCTGGGGTGCTGCTCTCCTCCTGGTGTTGGGTGCTGGGGTGCTGCTCTCTCCCTGGTGTTGGGTGCTGGGGTGCTGCTCTCTCCTGATGTTGGGTGCTGGGGTGCTGCTCTCTCCCCTGGTGTTGGGTGCTGGGGTGCTGCTCTCTCCTGATGTTGGGTGCTGAGTGCTCCTCTCCTGGTGTTGCTGGTGTGCTCTCTCCCTGGTGTTGGGTGCTGGGGTGCTGCTCTCTCCTGATGTTGGGTGCTGGGGTGCTGCTCTCTCCCTTGTTAGGTGCTGGGGTGCTGCTCTCTCCTGATGTTGGGTGCTGGGGTGCTGCTCTCTCCCTGGTGTTGGGTGCTGGGGTGCTGCTCTCTCCTGATGTTGGGTGCTGGGGTGTGCTCTCTGCCCTGATGTTGGGTGCTGGGGTGCTGCTCTCTCTCCTGATGTTGGGTGCTGGGGTGCTGCTCTCTCCCTGGTGTTGGGTGCTGGGGTGCTGCTCTCTCCTGATGTTGGGTGCTGGGGTGCTGCTCTCTCCCTGGCGTTGGAGTGCTGGGGTGCTGCTCTCTCCTGATGTTGGGTGCTGGGGTGCTGCTCTCTCCTGGTGTTGGGTGCTGGGGTGCTGCCTCTCTCCCTGGTGTTGGGTGCTGGGGTGCTGCTCTCTCCCTGGTGTTGGGTGCTGGGGTGCTGCTCTCTCCCCTGGTGTTGGGGCTGGGGTGCTCCTCCTGATGTGCTGGGTGCTGCCTCTCCCTGGTGCTGGGGTGCTGCTCTCTCCTGATGTTGGGTGCTGGGGTGCTGCTCTCTCCCTGGTGTTGGGTGCTGGGGTGCTGCTCTCTCCTGATGTTGGGTGCTGGGGTGCTGCTCTCTCCCTGGTGTTGGGTGCTGGGGTGCTGCTCTCTCCCTGGTGTTGGGTGCTGGGGTGCTGCTCTCTCCTGGTGTTGGGTGCTGGGGTGCTGCTCTCTCCCTGATGTTGGGTGCTGGGGTGCTGCTCTCTCCCTGATGTTGGGTGCTGGGGTGCTGCTCTCCCTGGTGTTGGGTGCTGGGGTGCTGCTCTCTCCCTGGTGTTGGGGTGCTGGGGTGCTGCCTCTCTCCCTGGTGTTGGGTGCTGGGGTGCTGCTCTCTCCCTGATGTTGGGTGCTGGGGTGCTGCTCTCTCCCTGGCGTTGGGTGCTGGGGTGCTGCTCTCTCTCCTGATGTTGGGTGCTGGGGTGCTGCTCTCTCCCTGACGGGTGCTGGGGTGCTGCTCTCTCCTGATGTTGGGTGCTGGGGTGCTGCTCTCTCCTGGTGTTGGGTGCTGGGGTGCTGCTCTCTCCTGATGTTGGGTGCTGGGGTGCTGCTCTCTCCCTGGTGTTGGGTGCTGGGGTGCTGCTCTCTCCTGATGTTGGGTGCTGGGGTGCTGCTCTCTCCCTGATGTTAGGTGCTGGGGTGCTGCTCTCTCCTGATGTTGGGTGCTGGGGTGCTGCTCTCTCCCTGATGTTGGGTGCTGGGGTGCTGCTCTCTCCCTGATGTTGGGTGCTGGGGTGCTGCTCTCTCCTGGTGTTGGTGCTGGGGTGCTGCCTCTCTCCCTGATGTTGGGTGCTGGGGTGCTGCTCTCTCCCTGATGTTGGGTGCTGGGGTGCTGCTCTCTCCTGGTGTTGGGTGCTGGGGTGCTGCTCTCTCTCCTGGCGTTGGGTGCTGGGGTGCTGCTCTCTCCCTGGTGTTGACTTCTGCCCCTCTCTCTCTGCTGACAGACCGTGGCACTGCCACCATGTCAGAACGCCGTGACCCGGGCAGCGTGCGGGCAGTCAGCCCTGGCCAAGTAGAGCTTCCGTGGTTGGGAAACCTCGATCAGAGCCTGCGGTCACCTGGATTCGAGCTTTGTGTAATTATTGCCCAACGCTCCCAGGCAGAGTTAATGAGCTCTTTGGATGACGGCTGTGCAGTCAGTGATGTACCATATTAAAACGTGTGCTTCATATCAACACATAAAGCCAACTCAGAATTCAGACCTCGATGGGACACAGGCTATACCGGCCTTTAGGATGGTTCTTTCTAGGAACAGTGAAAACCGGCTTGTTCTTGTGCCCTCACAGGCAGGTCTAAAGCAAACCGACATGAATGAGGATGGACTGTCCTAACCAAGTCTCCTTCTCCCTGACTAAGCAAAGCTCCCTGGGGCATGTGACAAACCAACGGTGACTGATCACTATTTCACAGAGGCCCTCAATGGGTCGTTAGCTGCAGTGAGGAGGATGAGTTTGTGATTGATGAGCATTTTACAGCGCCTTCCCTGTTGTTAGCTGCAGTGGGCAGCAGGAGGATGAATTCACGACTCCTCAAACCCTGGAGCTTACCAGAGGCACCAGACTGCAGCCACTGGGGAGCTTTGCAGCGGCTCATCTCCGTCCCTGTCAGCGGAGGCTGGGCTCACCCCGGCTCGGCCCCACAGGCCCTGGCCATGCTGGGTGTTCGCCCGGCTCGCCCACAGGCCATAGCAGTGCTGGGAGTTCTGCTGTTTGGCTTCTCTGGTACCACAATCAATTACATGGGTTTGGCGGGTACAGCCACGCATGTGTGACCCCGTCATCCAAGAAACAATGACAGGGCAGAAAGGGAAGCAGGGGAGCGAAGTGGCCGTGGCCTTTCACACACTCAGGAGATGGAGGAGCGTGGCTGCAGTCCCCACCCTGGAGGCTAAGCACATAGGTGACTTCCTGCTGGACACAGATGTGGCCCTGACTTCCTGCTGGGCACGGACGTGGCCCCTGACTTCCTGCTGGGCACAGACGTGGCCCCTGACTTCCCTGCTGGGCACAGATGTGGCCCCTGACTTCCTGCTGGGCACAGATGTGGCCCCGACTTCCTGCTGGGCACAGACGTGGCCCCTGACTTCCTGCTGGGCACAGAAGTGGCCCCTGACTTCCTGCTGGGCACAGATGTGGCCCCTGACTTCCTGCTGGGCACAGACATGGCCCCTGACTTCCTGCTGGGCACAGACGTGGCCCCTGACTTTCCTGCTGGGCACAGACGTGGCCCCTGACTTTCTGCTGGGCACAGACGTGGCCCCTGACTTCCTGCTGGGCACAGACGTGGCCCCGACTTCCCTGCTGGGCACAGAGACGTGGCCCCTGACTTCCTACTGGACACAGAAGTGGCCCCTGACTTCCTGCTGGACACAGAAGTGGCCCCTGACTTCCCTGCTGGGCACAGAAGTGGCCCCTGACTTCCTGCTGGGCACAGACGTGGCCCCTGACTCCCTGCTGGGCACAGAAGTGGCCCCTGACTTCCTGCTGTGCACAGACGTGGCTCCTAGGTCACTGCCAGCCAGGGCCCCACCATCAGGGTTGCAAACCCGCCATTTCCCCAGTGTGGTTCAGGATGGTCCTCCATGCCCCACACTCTCTGGCAGGCAGCTAGGAAGGAAGCCACATGCGAGGCAGCTGTGACCAGAGGCCTCTGCAGATGTTTCAAGGGGCTGAGGCGAGGCCACAGGAGCCCTTCAGCACCTCCCAGGGCGGTTCGGAAGGCCAACAGCTGTTCGGGGAGTTTCAGAGGGCTGTAGGGTGGCCTGGCTGCACCCAGACTAGGCACAGAAGTGAGCAGGCCCAAGAGGCCCAGGGCAGGGCGACTGGTGGGCACCACCGTCCTCTCCACCTTCAACCCATGGAAGAGACTCGAATGTCCTCTCCGAGAGGGCCCTGGGTGGGGATGTGGGGCCAGCCCAGCTCCTGTCTGCAGCTGATGGAGGGAGAGAGAGGGACGAACTCCCGACCCCTGTGCTGTGCTCGGCTGAGCTGCCCACGGCAGGTGCTGGGCCGCCCTAGTTGTGGAGTAGGAGATAGGGGCGTATTCAGGTACCTCTTGTATCCTGGGGTACCTGCCTCCTGGGACCCCGTTATCTCGGCCTCCATGGTGGCTGAACACAAGCCTGTCTGAGCTCAGCTAGCCTGTGCCAGCCCAGAGCCTGTCAAGCCCTTTTCCTGGTCTCGGGGCTTGGTCACAGGCCTGTGTCTCTGTTTGGAATTTGGCTGATTCATGGGAAAAATTATTTTCTGACCCTTACTTGAACAGTTGGCAGTGTTAGATTTTTGTTCCCTCAAGTTGTAAAATTCACATTTATTCATTTGATCTGGAGAGGAGGGGGTGGGGCTGTGGGCAGGTGTTGGGTGGCACGCCCTGCTTTCAGCCCCAGCTTCACTGAGCTGCAGCCCCTCCCAGCTCAGCCAGGGAGGTTTTGAATCAGCTCTGGCACTTGTAAAGCCAAAAGGCCCACCCAAGTGCTGCGTTTCAGTAGAGTTGTTTACCTGCCTTCATCTCTAGATAGCCCAGCCCACGATGGGCCGGCTGGGAAGTTTTGGCGGATTTCTATTTATAAAATAAGCTGGGAGAGAGACGCCCTTTTTGCCCATTTAGGCTTCTCTTGGCTTTCTGCCTCTGTTCTCTGTTGGGCTTCAACACGTGGTGGCAGCCATCTTGGCCTACACGTGGCTGGGGCCCAGCTGGGAACCCAAAATCTGGGGTTTTTCCTTTTCTTGGATTGTATATCAGAACCTGTGATAGTAAAGCCTTTTTCATTCATTCATTCATTCATTTATCTATCTGTTTATTTATTTATTTATTTGTTGTTTGTTTTTTGCTTTTTTGGGTCACACCCAGCAATGCTCAGGGGTTTCTCCTGGCTTTGCACTCAGGAATTACTCCTGGCAGTGCTCGGGGGACCACATGGGATGCCTGGGATCAAACCCAGGGACTGGCTGCATGCAAGGCAAATGCCCTACCCGCTGGGCTATCGCTCTGGCCCTAAAGCCTTTTATTTATTTATTTTTTTCTTTTTTGGGTCACACCCGGCAATGCACTCAGGAATTACTCCTGGCGGTGCTCGGGGGGACCATATGGGATGCTGAGGATCGAACCTGGGCCGGCACAAGCCGGGCCACGTGCAAGGCAAACACCCTATCCGAAGCCTTTTAAAACTGCGCCAGATTCCTGAGTTTTCATCCATTCTCCACTGGCTTTGGAGGCAGAAGGGAACTCGTTTCCTGGTGTTGTTGGGGACCCCAGGGGCTCCCCGACAGACAGGGGCAGCATGTGTGCTTCAGCGAGAGGCCTCCGGCCCTGAGTCCTGAGCTTTAAAGAACTGGGGCGGTGTCACCAGGAACATTTGACTAACAAAGATGAGCTTTTGTCACGCCCAGTGAGCATGTGTAGGAAGTGAGCAGGGAGAGGGGGAAAGGCTGCCCGTGGCCAGCTGGAACCAGGCAGGGGCTGGAGCAGAGGTGAGTTGCTGCTGTGTGCGTGGCTGGGACTGACCCCTGAGCACAGAGCCGGGGAGTAAGACCTGAGGACTTCCAGGAGTGGCCCTGAGAAAGCAAAAGAGAAAAGCTTCAGCCAAAGGGCTGATAAGAGACATGAGGGAGACTGGGGCGGGGCGGCCCACGGCAGACAGGCAGGCGGACAGACAGACAGACAGGCAGACAGACAGACAGGCAGGCAGGCAGGCAGACAGACGGACAGACAGGCAGGCAGGCAGGCAGACAGACAGACGGACAGACAGGCAGGCAGACAGGCAGGCAGACAGGCAGGCAGACAGACAGACGGACAGACAGGCAGGCAGACAGGCAGGCGGACAGACAGACAGACAGACAGGCAGACAGGCAGGCAGACAGACAGACAGACAGGCAGGCAGGCAGACAGACAGACAGGCAGGCAGGCAGACAGACGGACAGACAGGCAGGCAGACAGACAGATGGACAGACAGGCAGGCAGGCAGACAGACAGACAGACAGGTAGGCAGACAGACAGCCGGACAGACACAGGCAGGCAGGCAGGCAGGCAGACAGACGGACAAACAGGCAGGCAGACAGGCAGGCAGACGGCAGACAGACGGACAGACAGGCAGGCAGACAGGCAGGCAGACAGACAGACAGGCAGACAGACAGACAGGCAAGCAGGCAGGCAGACAGACAGACAGACAGGCAGGCAGGCAGGCAGACAGACAGGCAGGTAGACAGGCAGGCAGACAGACAGACAGGCAGGTAGACAGGCAGGCAGACAGACAGGCAGGCAGACAGACAGATAGACCCTCACCTGCTCCAAACGCTCACACATGCACACTCATGTACATACATTCACACACATACAACACCCTCTTACACACACTCACACAACGATACACTCATATCCTTATACAAATACACACCCACACAGTCACAGCCATACACATACATACACACATGCATGCAATACTTCACATGCACACACACACTCTATACATACATACACACATACACGCACGCACACATGCACACACACACATATACATACATACATACACACATTCACGCATACTCACTGGTACACAGACTCACAGTGTGCCCAGGTTTGCTCTCTGCTCCTCTTCCATCTCACAGCTAGAACCCCAGCAGTGCCGTGCTGCTGGGACTCCAGCCTGTGGTAGGGTGTTGCTCTGCCCCGGGTCTTCTTCCTTGTCTGTCCGGTTGGCCCAGGCTCGCCGTCCATTGCCTCCTCTTTCATCTGTCTCATCTGCCCTCGGAGGAAACAGTGTCTCAATCTGCGGAAGTCTGGGGTGCCCTGCGCCCGAGTTCTGAAGTTAAATCGGGAGCCAGCATTACGCAGAAGTTCAGAAGCGTTCGGCTGAGCCAGCAAGAGACACTTTACTGGACCCGTTCCTTTTAGCACATGCGCAAACTGGTGGGTTTTGCAACTCTGATGATGGGGCCCTGGCTGGCAGTGACCTAGGAGCCATGCCTGTGTCCAGCAGGAAGTCAGGAGCCATGTCTGTGAGCTGTCAGAGCACTATGAAATGTTAGAGCACTGTGAAGTGTCAGAGCACTGTGAGTTGTCAGAGCACTGTGAGGTGTCAGAGCACTGTGAGGTATCAGAGCACTGTGAGGTACCAGAGCACTGTGAGGTATCAGAGCACTGTGAGGTACCAGAGCACTGTGAGGTGTCAGAGCACTGTGAGGTGTCAGAGCACTGTGAGGTGTCAGAGCACTGTAGGTACCAGAGCACTGTGAGGTGTCAGAGCACTGTGAGGTGTCAGAGCACTGTGAGGTGTCAGAGCACTGTGGTGTGAGAGCACTGTGAGGTGTCAGAGCACTGTGAGGTGTCAGAGCACTGTGAGGTGTCAGAGCACTGTGAGGTGTCAGAGCACTGTGAGGTGTCAGGGCACTGTGAGGTGTCAGAGCACTGTGGAGGTGTCAGAGCACTGTGAGGTGTCAGGGCACTGTGAGGTGTCAGAGCACTGTGAGGTGCCAGGCACTGTGAGGTGTCAGAGTACTGTGAAGTGTCAGGGCACTGTGAGGTGTCAGAGCACTGTGAGGTGCCAGAGCACTGTGAGGTGTCAGAGCACTGTGAGTTGTCAGAGCACTGTGAGGTGCCAGAGCACTGTAGGTGTCAGAGCACTGTGAGGTGTCAGAGCACGTGAGGTGTCAGAGCACTGTGAGTACCAGAGCACTGTGAGGTGTCAGAGCACTGTGAGGTGTCAGAGCACTGTGAGGTGTCAGAGCACTGTGAGTGTCAGAGCACTGTGAGTTGTCAGAGCACTGTGAGGTGTCAGAGCACTGTGAGATGTCAGAGCACTGTGAGGTGTCAGAGCACTGTGAGGTGTCAGAGCACTGTGAGGTGTCAGAGCACTGTGAAGTGTCAGAGCACTGTGAGATTTCAGAGCACAGTGAGGTGTCAGAGCACTGTGAGGTGTCAAGAGCACTGTGAGGTGTCAGGGCACTGTGAGGTGTCAGAGCACTGTGAGGTGTCAGAGCACTGTGAGGTGTCAGGGCACTGTGAGGTGTCAGGGCACTGTGAGGTGTCAGAGCACTGTGAGGTGTCAGGGCACTGTGAGGTGTCAGAGCACTGTGAGGTGCCAGAGCACTGTGAGGTGTGAGAGCACTGTGAGGTGTCAGAGCACTGTGAGGTGTCAGAGCACTGTGAGTACCAGAGCACTGTGAGGTGTCAGAGCACTGTGAGGTGTCAGAGCACTGTGAGGTGTCAAGAGCACTGTGAGTGTCAGAGCACTGTGAGTTGTCAGAGCACTGTGAGGTGTCAGAGCACTGTGAGATGTCAGAGCACTGTGAGGTGTCAGAGCACTGTGAGGTGTCAGAGCACTGTGAAGTGTCAGAGCACTGTGAGATTTCAGAGCACTGTGAGGTGTCAGAGCACTGTGAGGTGTCAGAGCACTGTGAGGTGTCAGAGTACTGTGAGGTGTCAGAGCACTGTGAGGTACCAGAGCACTGTGAGGTGTCAGAGCACTGTGAGGTGTCAGAGCATTGTGAGATGTCAGAGCACTAGAGGTGTCAGAGCACTGTGAGGTGTCAGAGCACTGTGAGGTGTCAGAGCACTGTGAGGTACCAGAGCACTCTGAGTGTCAGAGCACTGTGAGGTGTCAGAGCACTGTGAGGTACCAGAGCACTGTGAGGTGTCAGAGCACTGTGAGGTGTCAGAGTACTGTGAGGTACCAGAGCACTGTGAGGTGTGAGAGCACTGTGAGGTGTCAGAGCACTGTGAGGTGTCAGAGCACTGTGAGGTGTCAGAGTACTGTGAGGTGTCCGAGCACTGTGAGCTGTCAGAGCACTGTGAGGTGTCAGAGCACAGTGAGGGGTGTCAGAGCACTGTGAGGTGTCAGAGTACTTTGAGGTACCAGAGCACTGTGAGGTACCAGAGCACTGTGAGGTGTCAGAGCACTGTGAGTGTCAGAGCACAGTGAGGTGTCAGAGCACTGTGAGGTGTCAGAGCACTGTGAGTTGTCAGAGCACTGTGAGGTGTCAGAGCACTGTGAGGTGTCAGAGCACTGTGAGATGTCAGAGCACTGTGAGGTGTCAGAGCACTGTGAGTTGTCAGAGCACTGTGAGGTGTCAGAGCACTGTGAGATGTCAGAGCACTGTGAGGTACCAGAGCACTGTGAGGTGTCAGAGCACTGTGAGGTGTCAGAGCACTGTGAGGTACCAGAGCACTGTGAGGTGTGAGAGCACTGTGAGGTGTCAGAGTACTGTGAGATGTCAGAGCACTGTGAGGTGTCAGAGTACTGTGAGGTACTAGAGCACTGTGAGGTACCAGAGCACTGTGAGGTACCAGAGCACTGTGAGGTGTCAGAACACTGTGAGGTGTCAGAGCACTGTCAGAGCACTGTGAGTTGTCAGAGCACTGTGAGGTGTCAGAGCACTGTGAGGTGTCAGAGTACTGTGAGGTGTCAGAGTACTGTGAGGTACCAGAACACTGTGAGGGTGTGAGAGCACTGTGAGGTGTCAGAGTACTGTGAGATGTCAGAGCACTGTGAGGTGTCAGAGCACTGTGAGGTACCAGAGCACTGTGAGGTGTGAGAGCACTGTGAGGTGTCAGAGTACTGTGAGATGTCAGAGCACTGTGAGGTGTCAGAGCACTGTGAGGTGTCAGAACACTGTAGGTACCAGAGCACTGTAGGTGTGAGAGCACTGTGAGTTGTCAGAGTACTGTGAGATGTCAGAGCACTGTGAGGTGTCAGAGTACTGTGAGGTACCAGAGCACTGTGAGGTACCAGAGCACTGTGAGGTGTCAGAGCACTGTGAGGTGTCAGAGCACTGTGAGGTGTCAGAGTACTGTGAGGTACCACAGCACTGTGAGGTACCAGAGCACTGTGAGGTGTCAGAGCACTGTGAGGTGTCAGAGCACTGTGAGGTACCAGAGCACTGTGAGGTGTCAGAGCACTGTGAGGTGTCAGAGCACTGTGAGGTGTCAGAGTACTGTGAGGTACCAGAGCACTGTGAGGTACCAGAGCACTATGAGGTGTCAGGGCACTGTGAGGTGTCAGAGCACTGTGAGGTGTCAGAGTACTATGAAGTATTAGAGCACTATGAGTTGTCCAGCACTGCGAAGTGTCAGAAAACTGTGAGCTGTCAGAGTACTGTGAGGTGCTGAGCACTGTGAGTTGTTGAGCACTGTGAGGTACCAGAGCACTGTGAGGTACAGAGCACTGTGAGGTGTCAGAGAGCACTGTGAGATGTCAGAACACTGAGGTGTCAGAGCACTGTGAGGTGTCGAGCACTGTGAGGTGTCAGAGTACTGTGAAGTGTCAGAAAACTGTGAGCTGTCAGAGCACTGTGAGGTGCTGAGCACTGTGAACCAGAGCACTGCGAGATACCAGGCACTGTGAGATACCAGAGCACTGTGAGATACCAGAGCACTGTGAGGTACCAGAGCACTGTGAGGTGTCGAGCACTGTGAGGTGTCTGTCAGTGGCAGAGCACTGCACACGTGTGTGTGTGTGTGGGTGAACAAAGCGAGCTGCCCACCCTCCACATGCGAGAGATACGAGCACGATGCAGGCAGCCCCAAGGGGAAGGTCACAGTCGTCTGTCTATTAGAGGGCACCCTGGGGTGCGGCTGGGAGAGAGTAGGGACACAGACTGACCGAGACAGGCGACGTGGGGACCGGTCAGACCCTAGAAACATGCACCAGAAGCCCCGGTTCTGGCACGGCGGTGGGGTGGAACAGGAGCGGGAAGGAGGGACGGACACCTGTCCTTGTATGAGCCCAGCGGGGTCTCGCAGGCAGAGCAGAGTAACGGGGTCTTCCTCTGCCCAGGCACGACACCGCAGGGCAGTGGGGAAGGGCTGGACCTGCTCTCCTAGCACCCTCAGGACAGAGTCCTAAAGGCTTCCAGAAGTTCTCGATTTCCAGGAGGAGTTAAGGAGACCAGGTCTGTATTGGGGTACAGTTGCGGGCAAGGGGGCGGCTCCTTTCCTGCCTGTCCACCGAGTCTTCCGGCTGGTCTGCCAGACTGGGACGTGTCGGTTTCCGCTCCCTCAGGGGACCACAGATTGCTGGAAGCTTCTGTTGCTGAGCAGCTCGGGGTCTCACACCTCACTCTCTGGCACACACACCCGCAGGGTTTCAGCACCACCTGACATGTGCCCGGGGCAGCACCTCCAGCACCTGCTTTGAGTGGGGCCGGGTGGGATAAGCCCAAGGAGCCCTTGGAACTGTGAACACTGAACCTGTGAACCCAGGAGCTGTGAAACCTGGAGCTGTGGAGACCTGAAGCCGTGACTTCGTGGAGCCGTGACCCCTGGAGCTGTGACCCCTAAAACCGTGACCTCTGGACCATGATCTCTGAAGCCGTGATCCCTAGAGGCCATGTACCCCTAGAGCTGTGAGCCCTGGAGCTGTGACCCCTGGAGCCATGACCCCTGGAACCGTGACCCCTGGAACCATGACCCCTGGACTATGACCCCTGGACTGTGACCCCTGGAGCTGTGACCCCTAAAACCGTGACCTCCTGGACCATGATCTCTGAAGCCGTGATCCCTGGAGCCGGTCCCCCTAGAGCTGTGAGCCCTGGGCTGTGACCCCTGGAGCCGTGACCCCTGGAACCTTGACCCCTGGAGCCATGACCCTGGACTATGACCCCTGGAGTCATGACCCCTGGACTGTGACCCTGGAGTCATGACCCCTGGACTGTGCCCCCCTGGACTGTGACCCCTGGAGCCGTGACCCCTGGTCTGTGACCCCTACATGTTAGCAGGGCGTCTTCAGCTACAAGCACTGTCTGCAACCAAGTCTCACAGGCCTGGGCCTGGGTTAGGGCTGGGGCTGGGGCTCCAGCTCTGAGGCCTTCCCAAGGGGCTTCCTCATGAGCACTTGGTCATTTTCTGGTCACTCTGAGTGCTTGAAAGCCGTGAAAATAGGCTGCCTTTTGGGCCAACACAGCACAGAAGGGGAGGGCCTGCCTTGCCTCTACCCAACCCGGGTGACCTCTGGCCTCCACGTGGTTGCCAACCCATGCCAGGAGTGATTCTTGCACACGAACCAGGAGGGAAGCTCTGAGCACCACTGGGCGTGACCCCAAGCTTAAAAGTTTGGAGAGAGAGCAGAGAGCAGAGCAGGCATTGTCCCAGAGCGGCCTGGCTGGTCCCAGGTAGCGAGTTTTTCGCGTTTGGGCTTGGACACACGCTTTCTGTTGGGATCTAAAAACTTGCAGATCAAGTATATTAAGAAATCTGGTGCATGCACCCTGGAAACAGGATGGTAGCAGCTCCTCTCCGTACAATGAGGAGAGAAGCGTCCTGGGGCCCGAGGGGTGGCGGGTGCAGAGGCAGGGGGCTAGAGGGTGCTGGGCTGCGAGGAGCCCATCTGGAGGAGCCGCTGCGGTCCCTGATTCACTCTCCGCCAGTCTGAACCCGCAGGTGAGCCCGCGAAGCCCAGAAATCCCGAAACTCACACGCTTGACGCCACCGTCGGTGAATGGGGCGAGGTGCTGGGATAGCGGGAGCTGGCACAGAGCAGGCTCCGGCGCTGCCCACCCTCCCAGGTGGGCTCGGGAAGCTTTGCAGCCGGAGTGTCCTGGAGGGCACAGAGCTGCCGTGACTCAGCCCCGCCACCCCCCTAGCCCCGACGTGCACCGCTGGGGGATTAACCCTGAGAATTCCGGCATGACGGCGCGCAGTTCTGGCGCCTCATCACCTCTGCTTGCGTCCCTTATCACTTCCTTAGTCTCTCGGTGAAGTGACAGCTGTGTCACCAGAGCAGACACTGGGTAGTTTCCGGGGGCCGCACTTTCCACACACCCCCCAGGACTGGGAACTTGCAGAGCGCCACCACCTATACGGAGAACAACTCCCCATAACCCCTGCCTGCTTCCTGGGGTCCTGGCGGTGGGGGGCAGAGGCAAGGGTGGTGGTAGTGGTGATGGTGATGGTGGTGGGGCTGATGGTGGTGGTGATTTTGGTTCTGATGCCGGTGATGGTAGAGGAAGGAGGAGGTGAGGGTGGTGGTGATGATGATGATGGTGGTGGTAATGATGGTGGTGGTGATGGTGGTGGTGATTTTGGTTCTGATGCCGGTGATGGTAGAGGAAGGAGGTGGGGTGGTGGTGATGATGATGATGGTGGTGGTGGTGATTTGGGTCCCTGATGCCGGTGACGCGAGAGGATGGAGAGGTGAGGGTGAACGGAGACAGCAGTGCTGCTGATGTAGTAGCAGCGATGGTGGTTAGATCGTGTCCACCACAGCAGCACCACAGCCAGGATTAACTCTCCGGGCAGCTCCCTCTGTCTCTGACAAGTGGGACTTGGCTCCCCGATGCCCATGAGCATGGTAACTCATGATTATGACACCGAGGTCCCCCAAACACAGTCTCTATTTTCCACAGGCAAAAGCAGTTTCCTACGCCACAGTAATTGTTGATGCTTTGGAATGAACATGTCGGCCCCTTAGTCCAATGCCTTTCCTAGAGCCCAAGATCAGACCAAAGCAGGTCACAGGAATCCGCTGGCCTCTGGGGAAATGGGGGGTGTGGCCCTCGTGGACAGGGAGGAGGAGGAGGAGCAGGCAGAGCAGGAGCGAGCTGGCCAGGGCTGCTGAGGCAGAGGAGAAAGGACTCTGGGCGCTCCACCTCTGCCTGTCCGACACAGCAGAAACATGGTGGCCCCTTGCCCTGACCCGCCTCCTGCGTCTGCCCAGCTCTGTCTGTCTGTCTGTCTGCGCCCTCCCAGCTCTGTCTGTCTGTCTGCGCCCTCCCAGCTCTGTCTGTCTGTCTGCGCCCTCCCAGCTCTGTCTGTCTCGCGCGCCTCCCAGCTGCTCTGTCTGTCTGTCTGTGCCCTCCCAGCTGCTCTGTCTGTCTGTCCCGCCCTCCCAGCTCTGTCTGTCTGTCTGTGCCCTCCCAGCTGCTCTGTCTGTCTGTGCCCTCCCAGCTCTGTGTGTCTGTCTGCGCCCTCCCAGCTCTGTCTGTCTCTGCGCCTCCCCAGCTCTGTCTGTCTGTCTGTGCCCTCCCAGCTGCTCTGTGTCTGTCTGCGCCCTCCCAGCTCTGTCTGTCTGTCTCTCTGCGCCCTCCCAGCTCTGTCTGTCTGTCTGACGAGTGCCCTCCTCGCTCTGACTGTGCTTGCAGCCGATGAGCTTAGTCAGGCTCTTTGGCCTCTTCCTGGCCTGCACTGGGAAAGAACGTGGCCCCTGGCTGCCTCCCTGCGGCCTTCCCGCCCAGGGCCAGACATGCCTGAGCTGCCCAGCCTAATCTGCCTGGACTCTGGGTGCGGCAAAGAGAAAGAAATTAACGTAATTATGAGGTGTGACAGCAGCCAGTCCCAGCCCATCACGGCTGCCCCGTGCGTGTTCTGGACCTATACGTCTTTGGGCAGCGCCGGGGGCTGGCGCAGGAGTTCCCAGCGGCTACTATGAAGGGCGGCGCTGCTGCTGCCCTCAGCATCACCTGCAAATCTGCCCCTGCCGTGGGCGCTGGAGGCCAAAATCCCAGCTGTGCCCAGACACGCCTGGCCCTGCTGGCGTTGCCGCCTGCCCTGGGCACTACAAGGATGCCGCCCACCTGCCCTGGCCGCTGTGTCTCCAGCAGCCTGTCACGCCAATCCCCGACCCTGACCAACTGGCCACAGCAGCCCAGAGGAAGTGCGACCTCGGCCTTGGGGTTCTGAGACTTGCAAAGAGGAAGCCGGGCTTGTGAGTCACTTTAGTTTTGGTTTGGGGCCACACCCAGCCGTGCTGAGACGGTCTGACTCAGCACTCAGGGGAACCCACCTGGCAGGGTCTGGGGAGCGCACGGGAAACAGGGCCGGACCCACAGCAGAGGCGTGGCTAGTGCCCTCACCACTATATTCCCTCAGGCCCCTCACGAATCACTTTCATTTGCTTTATGCTTTATTATTGTAATTTTTATTGAATCGCCATGCAATCGACCATTACAAAGCAGTTCATGGTTTGGGTTTCGGTCACACAGTGTCCCAACACCCCTCCCTCCATCAGGGCACATTGCCTAACCCGATGTGCCCATTTTCCCTCACCACCCCTGCCCACAACGTGCCTCTATGTGAGGCACTTTTTCATGAATCACTTTCGATGTCACTTGCCAATTGAAATACGGCTATGCAGAATGAAATAAGGCTATGCTCAGGTCAGAGTGATACTATAGTGAGTAGAGCACTTGCCCTCATGTGGCCAATATGGGTTCAATCCACAGCACCCGGGAGCCTGCCAGAAATGCTCCCTGAGTGCAGAGCCAGGGGTAAACCCTGAGCACGGACAGCTGAGGCCCAAACCCGGAACAGCTATGCTTAAAACTGGTTGTCCGTGCCTCCCTGCCTCCTCCTGAATGTGGGCAACGAGAAAGTCAGGCCTGACAAACACACTGGTGTGCGCTGGGGTTACTCTGAGCTATAGTTATAGCATCAGTTCTGTGGTCAGGACGCCGTCACTAGAACAGCCCAGTGGCCCTTAGGAACTGACAAATGTGCAGATGCTTAATCAAGTTAGATAAGGATAAGCAGCTTACTGTGTCCCTATAAGGAACACGCAGCTCTCATGCTCAGACCTGAGGTGAGGACACAGCAGGACTTCGCAGCTCTCAGATGCTCAGTCCTGAGGTAAGGGATACAGCGGGACACGCAGCTCTCAGATGGTCAGTCCTGAGGTGAGGATACAGCGGGACACGCAGCTCTCAGATGCTCGGTCCTGAGGTGAGGATACAGCGGGACACGCAGCTCTCAGATGCTCAGTCCTGAGGTGAGGACACAGCGGGACACGCAGCTCTCAGATGCTCAGTCCTGAGGTGAGGACACAGCGGGACACGCAGCTCTCAGATGCTCAGTCCTGAGGTGAGGACACAGCGGGACACGCAGCTCTCAGATGCTCAGTCCTGAGGTGAGGACACAGCGGGACACACAGCTCTCAGATGCTCAGTCCTGAGGTGAGGGATACAGCGGGACCACGCAGCTCTCCAGATGCTCAGTCCTGAGGTAAGGACACAGCGGGACCACGCAGCTCTCCAGATGCTCAGTCCTGAGGTGAGGATACAGCGGGACACGCAGCTCTCAGATGCTCAGAGGTGAGGACACAGCGGGACACGCAGCTCTCAGATGCTCAGTCCTGAGGTGAGGACACAGCCCGGGACACGCAGCTCTCAGATGCTCAGTCCTGAGGTGTCAGAGGTGAGGACACAGCGGGACACGCGGCTCTCAGATGCTCAGTCCTGAGGTGAGGATACAGCGGGACACGCCGGCTCTCAGATGCTCAGTCCTGAGGTGAGGATACAGCGGGACACGCAGCTCTCAGATGCTCCAGTCCTGAGGTGAGGATGCTCCGGGCCACGCGGCTCTCAGATGCTCAGTCCTGGTGAGGATACAGCGGGACACCCAGCTCTCCAGATGCTCCAGTCCTGAGGTGAGGGATACAGCGGGACACGCAGCTCTCAGATGCTGAATCTGAGGGTGAGGATACCAGCGGACACGCAGCTCTCAGATGCTCAGTCTGAGGTGAGGATATACGCGGGACCCAGGGCTCTCAGATGCTCAGTCCTGAGTGAGGATAGAGCCCGGACAAGCAGCGTCCCCAGATGCTCAGTCCGAGGTGAGGATAGACCGGAGACCGCAGCCTCAGATGCTCAGTCCTGAGGTAAGGACACAGCGGGACAGCCAGCCTCTCTGATGCTCAGCCCTGAGGTAGACACAGCGCGACACGCCAGCCCTCAGATGCTCAGTCCTGAGGTGAGGATACAGCTTTACGTACTCAGCCTCAGTATGCTCAGTCACGAGGTGGGACACAGCGGGACATTGCTCTCAGATACTAGTCCTGAGGTGAGGACACGCGGGACACGCAGTCTCAGATGATCTCAGTCCTGAGGTGAGGACACAGCGGGACAACGCAGCTCTCAGATGTCAATCCGTGGTGAGGACACCCGGACACGCAGTTCCCAGATGCTCAGTCCTGAGGTAAGATGGATACAGAGGATGTCAGATGTGAATATCCTTCCCGGCTGGTAAGGACAGGAGCCCAGATGATCGCTAATCGACTCTCCACCTCTGTCTCCTGGTCGAGGAGGAGGGGAGTAGGCAGGTTCGCACACTGAGGCAGTGCGCTGCGGGGACCATGTATGCCCACATTTGTACATCGTGGAACCGCAGTCCCAGAGGTCAGTGATTCCCCTCCGGCCTGGGAACGAAGATGAGTGCAAAAATGTTAGTGCCTCTTCCTTCCTCCTCACCATAAATCACATGCCAGGTGCTGAGCAAAAATAGATTTGGTTCTACCCCCAGCCGCTGCCTGGAGACCTGATGACCGGGATGGGTGGACGATCAGGCATACTGCTGCGAGGAAGTATGTGGTGAGTGTACATGTGTGTGTGTCTCTAGTACATATGTATGTGCCTTTGTGTTCGAATCTGTGTGTGCACATGTGTGTGCATGTGCTTTGTGTATCTGTGTTTGTGTGTATCTTGTGTGCATCTAGTTTGTCTATGTGCCTGTGTGCATCTGTGTGTCTGAGACTGTGTGTGTGTCTGTGTCTGTGTATTTTTATATGGGATCTGATGTGTCTGTCTGTATTTGTGGGCATCTGTGAGTACCGTGTGTCTGAGTCTGTAGTGTGTGTTGTGTATATCTGTGTGTGTATTTGTGGGCATCTGGTGTCTGTGGTCTAGTCAGTGTATCTTGTATTCGTGTGTCTGAGTTTCTGTGTCTGAATCTGTGTGTCTCTGTGTGTCTGTGTGTAACTGTGGGCAGGGCATCTTGGTGTGTGTACTGTGTGTGTATTTATGTGCATCTCGTGTCTCTGTGTGTCTGTGTGTATGTACATCTGTGTGTGTAAATTTGTGTATCTATGTGCATCTGGAGATATTTGTGAGTTCGTGTGATGTATCTGTGTAACAGTGTCCGAGCTCTGTGTGTCTGTGTATCCGTGTGTGTCTGTGTGTGTGCCTGTGTGTCTATGTGTATGTCTGTGTGCCTGTGTGTGCGCCTGTGTGCGTCTGTGTGCATATGTGGGCCTGTGTCTGTGTGCGCCTGTGTGTATCATGTGGATTTGTGTCTCTGTGTCTATGTGTATGTCTGTGTGCGCCTGTGTGTGTGTCTGTGTGTGCAGTGTGCATGTGTGTGATCAGGGTCTGTGTGGCCTGTGTAGTTTGTGTGTGTCTATGTGTTCAGGCTTGTGGGAGTGCTACTGTGTTCAGAAAGCAGCTCTGTGTCTGCAGTTTCCTCGATGTTCGCTGCTGACAGCTGTGTTAGGTCACCGTCTATGACCATCAGAAGGTCCTCCAAAGCCCCTGCCATCTGTCCTGGGCCTGCAGGCCTGGTCACTCTTCCTCCTCAGTGACTGAACGGGTGACTACAGACACACAGGGGGTGAGTCCCGCATGCCACCTGGCCTTGCCCCAGTGGCCTCTGCCCGCCTCACTGCACCTGGCCCCGTGGCACTTTCTAGGACGCCTTGTGGGCCATCATAGTAGCCCAACATGGAGTGAAACGGCCGTCCCTGGGTCCTCACAGAAACTGAGATGAGCCAAGTGCTCGACGGGCCCTCCTGAGGCTATACCATCTCCGGGCGAGGGACAGTGGCAGCTTTCTGCCCATTCGGGCCGCTGGGGAGTGTGGCTGAACGCACTTCCGGGCCCCCGGTGCCTTCTGAGTCACCAAACAAGGCCCTTGCCATCATGCCGTGACAAGAATCAGATTTGTGCCCGCCTACATGCAGGCGACGTGGCATCAGCTGTGCTCTGGCTCTCAAGTGGGGAGCGGCAATGGTCGCGGGCCCCAAGCCTACATCCAGGCTGGCAACCAAGAGAGTAAAGCTCCTTCCTAGAAATGGTGCTGGCCCTCTGGCCTCTGGGCTCCAGCATCAAGAAGGAAGGCGTCAGCTGGGCCAGTCAGTGATACGTCCAGCCTGTTTCTCGTCAAGGTATTTGAAGAGAGCAAATGTTGGGGCAAGGTGTCTAAACACTTTGACCTCGCGCTCTCCTCCGTCTCCGGAACACAGCCCCGTTAATCACGCAGTACACGGCCGGAGCATTCACTCTTCCTGCCCTAGGAACAGCCGTGCCCTCAGGATTGCTCAGCTTGTTTCTGGTCCACGCTAATCGAGATGGAGAGGCCTTATTGAAATATCAGGCAACCGCTGAAACATCAAGCTTTAGAACAGTGGCCAGTTAGAAATCAGACCTGGAGCCGAGCCGGATGAGTCCAGGCAGGGCATTGCCTTGCATGTTGCCGACTGTGAGCGACCCCCCGGCATCCCATATGGTCCCCCTAAGCAATTTGAGGAGAATCTCTGAGCGAAGAGCCAGGAGTAAATCCCTGAGCTTTGCCGGGTGTGACCCAAAAAGCAAAAAAAAAAAAAAAAATCAGCCCTGTGGTTAAGGACAGCTCCCACGGCTCCTCACAGCAAACCTGTCTGAACTGGGGGGCCACAGCAGAGCAGCCTGTCTCTGGCACACGTGGACGTTCCAGCTCAGAGCGATGCATGCCCCAGTGGCAGTTTACTGGGGACAAGCTCTTCCAGGAAACAGTTGAGAACCAGCAGTGATTGTGAACGGTATCTGGTAATCGAGTCCAAGTGGGCGAAGAGAGTCATTCGCTTCTGTGAACAACGCCCCGCCCAGGGAACAGCGCTTCTGACACCTGCCTTGCCGCCCTCTGCCCCTTACGTGAGGGATGTGTGTACCTGAGCGACGGGTTTCCAGACATGGATTCATTGTGTTCCATCAAAGTCCTTAGCTGTATTTTGTTTGCTTGGGAAGTCAGGAAGGTAGAAAACATCTTCATTCCCTCTACTGGCCCACGTATACCTGGCAGTACAGGTGTTAGCTCAAGTCTGCGTCCCGTTATTCATCCAGCTGAAGTGTTGCCAAGACGATGATTAAACTGGAGTGATAGTTCACAGGTGCAGAGCTGTGCATCCGAATACCTTTCATGAAGGAGCTCGGCCCAGCTGGGACTCGTGCTCTGAGCAGGAGGCATAACTGAGCTTAAGACCACAGTGTGCTTTCAGCATGCAGGCATGTGCCCTAAACTGGAGGGGAGAGGAGAGAGGAAGAAAGCAGAAGGAGAGAGGGAGAGAGAGAGTGTGAGAGGAGAGGAGAGGGAGGGGGGAGAGAGAAGAGAGAGAGGGATAGAGAGAGGCAGTGAGAGAGGAGAGAGAGAGAGAGGGAGAGAGAAGCAGAGGCCTGATGGCCCTTCCACCCCGTCCTGCTTCTTCCTCCTGCACATCACACAGACACTGTTTCTCACCTAGTCAACTCTTCCCAGAGTGAAGGAAACAGTCTCAGCTACTCACACCTGTCACAGGTGTCCGGCTGCAGAGGAGGGAACCGTGTTCTTAGCCACAGCACCCTGGCACTGCCTTCGACCCACCTCCTGGCCCGGCGGCTATAGCGGGGGAGTCACGCCCCTAGATGCTCGTGCACATGCCAGGGTCCATAAAACGGAAACACGAAAAATAACAGTGAAGAGGAAACCGGAACCGGAGATGGGCGCGACGGGGGCGGGGTGCTCAGACCATCTCCTGCGCCCAGCTCCCATGTCTGCGTGGGGAGCTGAGTGGCGGACCAGCAAGAACCAGCGAGTGAACCTTCCGGAAGACAACGTCTCGCGCAAGAGGTCAGGCGCAAGTCCATCAGGCACAAGTCCAGCTGCAGCACGGCTGGGAGCTGCCTCCAACGCTCACAGCCAAGATCTCTCCCAGCGTCCGGGCCCAGCCCAGTGATCGCACCCACCAAGGGTGCTTCGGCAAGTCCCTGGGGACTGGACGTGGGGCTCAGCCTTGTCCTGAAGCGCCTCAGGGAGGCAGCAACCTTGCCCTGGTCAGGCCTGAGCCCAGGCAGGGTGAAGAGCAGCAGCCCGAATCCCACTCTGTTAGCTTGGGGGTGCTGCCTTCCCCATGTGTTAGAACTTGTTTTTACTCCTCGCTCAAGCAACAAAGGTTTGTTTTTCCACTGAATCACCCAGACAGTTTTTCAAGGTTCATGACTGGGTTTCATACACTGCGCGTCCCTGCACTCACCCTTCACCAGGGCATGCTTTCCAAGTTAAAGTCCCACTGCCCCATTCCCACTTATCCATCTAGGTGAGCCTCCTCTTTCCCCTCCCTCTTTCTTTCCTCTCCCTCTCTTTCCTCTCTCCCTTCTCCATCTCCCTCTCCTCTTTTTCACTTTTTCCTCTCTCTTCCTCTCTTCCTCTCTCTCTCTCTCTCTCTCTCTCTCTCTCTCTCCTCTCCCTCTCTCTC
>JAJIBD010032275.1:0-13974 GCA_021461705.1 Cryptotis parvus
CCATATGGTCCTGAGCTTTGCCAGGGAGTAATTCCTGGGTACAGAGCCAGGAAGTAACCCTGAGCATCGGCCGGGTGTGACCAAGCAAAAAAAAAATAAAGAAAAAAATAAAGAACACCATCTGCCCAACCAAAAGCCTGTCTACTAAAGGTCTGAGGCACTGCACTTCACTTATGTTTTCTGGCTGCTTGTTTAGTGATTGAGATTTAATTGCTGCTGGCCACCAACTCGCAGTGCTCAAGAAGAACATAGTGCTCAAGGGAGGTTACCTGGATACTTGCCTCACTGTATTTACCTAACTGGTCAACTGAGCAAGGAGTTAAGCTTTTTAACAACAATAATAACCTTAGCGTCAGCTCTCAGTGAGTTTACCGTCTAAATCCTGGAGGTCAAAGAACGCACTTTTACTATGACAAATCATTCCAGCTAGGAAAGGCTGCAGGCGCAGCGTGCAGTACTATTCCAGTGGAAACAATGTAAGTGTCAGAAACGGCACAGCAAAGCCTGCGCGGGTTGCTCTGACATCCTGTCAACAGTACGTCCCCCCTGCTGTTTCACGTCTGGTGTCATCTGCAAAGGATTCAAATTTCAGTCCCATTGCTGCTGTGAGAAGAACCCAGGTCACCGCAAGTATCGCGAAGGTGCTCAGTCACCCGTCACAGTACTACAAGTAATTTAGCTCCTGCTGCTGTGTCGGGGCAGGCCCCAGATTGAAAATGAAGATCTTAGAAGTGATTCTGCTGCTCTTCTTTACTAAACAGGGGCCCCGCAGGCCTCTCAAGTGCCCGAACTTCTTAGAGTTATCAGGGCAACAACTAGCAGTGGTGTTTTCAAGGTCACTCCCTTTTTTAGGGACGTAAACTTCAGGAGGCTCACAATTAATTGCCATGGAAGGTAACTCTACCATAAAATCACCTCACCTGGCTCAGTTTAATGTGTTTGAATCTTGAAATATAAGCCTACACTTTACCTGAAACTGATCGAAGGTTACTCTAAAAACTTGCCCATCCATTACCCAGCACTTCAGAAAGAAAGTACATAGCCTGTTTTGAGTCTAGTATTTTTCTTCACTGCTTTTTTTTAATGTTTCTCTAATTACTTGGTGGAATTTCACTGGGAGCCTCGTGGTAGAAGAGGCAGAGATCAGGGGCTGGACCAGAAGAACTTTCTGTGACTGTATGAAGTCTCCAGGCATGTGACAGATACAAGGTCCAGCAGGCAGATGTTCATCTTCAAGAACTCATTTAAAGGCAGGTTTAAAAGAAATACATTGAGATAAACGGGGCAGGAACCCAGCGGCAAATGAGGCGTTCTCACTTTGCTTGCACGCGGCGGCCCACATGCGACCGAAGGTTAGATCCCGACATCCTATATGTCCCGGGCTGCACCATGAGTGAATTCTCAAAGGTGCAGAGCCAGGAGTAACCCCTGACGTGCCGAGGTAGTTGACAAAAAAAAACGACTGAGATGACTACAGGTATACTGCCCAAAGCAGAACCTGAATAGCTCTCTGGTATTTGATATGCAGATCTACCAGTAAAAATTATGAACCTACATTCCCATGACCTAATGGAATGGTTTGAGGCTCTTTATAATCCTGGAGCAAGCATTATGGAGTACTTATGGAGCTCTACTTGCATGAACGAGTCACTGGGGTATTACTGGTGCCGCTAAGCGAATTGAAGAAAGTCTAATAAATGGGAGAGACAAATGATTATGGACAGATGTTCTGCTTCCACATGTTCCTTCATTATACCTTACATATGTCACCGTATGACAAATCATGGATTGTGTTAATCTCCCCAATGTTAAATTCTTGTGTCAGGCATAAAGATTTCCCCATTAATACTGTTTTCTTATAATCAATGGGCATTAAGTATAGCAATAACTATAAGGGCATCTGGGGGCTGGAGCAACAGTCCAGCCGGGTAGGGCATTGCCTTGCTTACACTAGCAGCCGGGTTCGATCCCAGCATCCATAACGATTTTTGAGCTTTTTCACCAGGAGGTAATTTCTGAGTGCAAGGAGCAGGGTAAGCCCTGAGCATTTGCCGGTGTGACCCCAAAAAGCAAAATGAATAAATCTAAATAAATAGAGAATCCATTTGTCACATTTTTGCCCACACCCAGCAGTTCTCAGATCGCCTCTTGGCTTTGTGTCAGTGCACTCCCTCAGCAGTGTTTGAGGAGGCCCATATCTGCAGTGTTTCAAAGATCTCAGAACAATCTTATGCAGGAACCAAGGCTACTACCTACTCTATCTTGCAGCTATAAGCCTATCAACTTTTGCTTATTACATTCTTTTCAATCATTTTTCTTCAGAAGATGATTTCTCTGTTATTATTAATCAGTTGGCACCCACGCAAATGCCTGTTCCTGAAAAATTAAAACGGTTTACTAGAAAATGGCGGGCGAAACGCCCAATTACCACCTGAATGGGTGGCTGAATTGGGCTACTGTGATATCCTGGTGTTTTAGTCACATTTTGGCAATCCTGGGGAGCTTAACTCCTAACTGTGCACCCAGGGTTCACTCCCTGGTGGAGGTAAGGGAGCTATTTGAGATACTGCGGATGTCAAAGCAGGGTCCTAGCTGCGTCCATAACCAGTCCCTCACCATTGTACTCTCTATTCTCACAGTGAAATACTTCAAATAAAAGTTGTAAAACCCCTGAACTCCAAGTGAAAACCTACAATTAAAAATTAGGAATGAAGCGTGTAGCTGAATGGGCGTTTGCCTTGCTGCCAGCCAGTCCATGCCCGACCAGGGTTACGATCCCCAGCATCCCATATGGTCCCCTGAGTACCACCAGGAAGTAACTCCTGAAACAGAGCCAGGGAGAAACCACTGAGCATTGCCGGATTTTTGCGACCCAAAAAGCAAAATAAATAAATAAAATAAATAAACTAGGGCAAAAAAATATGACTAAGGGGGCAGCGGGGGGCTCTGTAAGGTAGAGCACCTGTCTTACAAAATATGGAGCCCAGAAGTCTGATCCCAGGCATCGACTGAGATCAAACCCCTCATAGCGACCCCTGGCGCCATTTGGAAGCACTAACATCTCTGCACACTGAAACTACTTGATGGTGAGCACCTAGATGGTGTGGGGCCAGATATAAGAAATGCAAACAAAATTAAGTGAGGAGCCGGAATGATAGCAACAATGGTAAGGGCATTACCTTGCATGAAACTTAGACCGGGTTTCAATTCCAGCACATCACGCCTTAGGTCCCAGAAAGCTATCAGGGAAGTAATTCCTGAGCAAGAGCCAGGGTAACCTGAACATCTCCGGAGTATGACACAAAGCAAAAAAAAAAGTATTTTTTATGTGTGTGTTCCCTAACGTTGTGGGACCCCTATTGCCACTATGTTAGAGTGTGTGTGGATTGGGTGAATACCCAGGCCAAGTGTGTACACGCCCATCGCTCAAAACAACAACAAAGAGGGCAGGTAGAAAGCGGATCCCAACGTGTCCTAAGACTGAAACTGAACAGGACAGATAGGATGCGGCCTCCTACCTTGTAGTAAGAAATGCACTTTCTGTGACCTTTTCTGTGGCTTTAAACCTATTGTGTAGTACTCTGTCACTTATTTGGGGAGTTAAGTTATGTTCGAGGTAACACTTGCTCTGGCTCTGCAACTGCTCAGAGGTCACTCCTAGCAGTACTCCGGAGACCATATATGGTTTGGAAATCAACCTGGGGACCAACCATGTCTTTGGGTAAAATCCTAGCCAACCCTTCCCTGTACCTATCTTTCCAACTCCCTGCCCCTTTATAACTATACTCAAAGGACACATCTGTGTGTGTCTGTTCCCAATAATATTATGAAGGCTTTTGCTGTAGTTACAGAGCAAACCAGTTTACTAAGTCTTTGTGATGTCTCTGAGAAGGCAGCCTTGGGTTCCAGGATGGACAGTCACACTCCCAGGAGCCATTCTTGAGAAACAACGTGGCTGAGTGGTCAGATCAGATGGCGATTACATTCATTTCTATTTCAGTTACTGTCCACAACACCTGTTTTATTTTATTTCTTTTTAAGTAGTATTTTATTATATCACCAGTATGAGATATACACCTACAAAGTTGTTTCATGTTTAGGGGTTTATGGATCTGCAGTGTTCCAGCACCCATCCCTACACCGGTGGCCCTTCCCACCACCAATGTCCTGATTCTTTCCCCACTCCCAGAGCCTGCCTTCTCCATGGCAGGTTCCTAATCTCTTTTCTCTCTTTCTCCCTCTCTCTCTCTCTCTCTCTCTCTCTCTCTCTCCTTACCTCTTATCTTGTGGACTGTAATACAGACATGAAGAGATTATCATGTATTATCTATTCCCTGTATTGCTGGGATCTAGGTTGGTATTAAGCCCTTTCAGCAATTATTAGCACACATTGTTCCTTCTGTCTTTTCTTACCTCTCTAGTTCACACACGCGTTTGTAACTTGATTTTCCACCTTTGTCAAGACCTCCTGATCCACGTTTCGCCTGACCTTGGATTTTGGTATCATAATATGTCTTTTGTGTGTATATACACACCCCTTTTCCCACACACATATATATACACATATATACATACATATATATATTTATATCATGAAAATAAATCACAGTCATTCTATATATCTTTTTACTTCTGGCTAATTTCTCACTCTAACCTGTGTTCCCATCCCTGTCCATCCATTTAAAGTAAGTTTCATAGCTGTATTTTTACTAACAGCTGCATGATATTCATTTGAGATGTATAGAAGTTTCTTTATCCAGTCATCCGGTTCTAGAAACTTACTACCAGATTGTTTCAGATTGGCTATTGTGAATAGTGCTGCTATGAAACTAAAGAAGTGCAGATAGTCCATTTCACACAGTGTGTTTGGCTTCCTAGATTATCTCCCTAGGAATTGAATCTACGGCTGGAGTCAAATGGGAGCTCAATTTCCTGTCTTTGGAGGAATGTCCACGGTGACTTTTTAGAAAAGGTTGTACCAGTGCGGCATTTCCACCAACAATGGATGAAAGTCCTCTTTTTCGCGCATCCTTGCTTGTTTGTTCTTACTCCTTTAGAATGCCCCATTCTCTGTGGTGTGAGATGATATCTCCCTGTTGTTTACGATTTGCATTCTCTGATGATTGTAGTAGATGAAACATTTGCCTCAGCAGCCTTTTGGCCATTCCCTATTAATTTCTTCCTTAGCCGAGGATTTTCTGTTCATTTATCCTCCCCAGCTTTTTGATGGGGTTGGCTGTTTTCTTCTTGTAAAGTTCTGAGTGCCTGACGATACTGTCCTGGATATTCTGTGCCCCTTATCAGATGGTTGGTGGGTGAATATTCTTTCCCATTCTAATGGACTGTCTTTGTATCTTGGTACCTGTTTCTTTTGAGGTGAAGAAGCCCTTTTGGTTTACATGTAGTACCATATTCTCTTGCTTCTAGTTGCTTTGTTAGTGGACAACATCTATACTAAATTAAGTAAACAAACCCACCCCTAAACTACTCTTTACTGTGTATGCTGCACCTAGGCCATATTATTTTTCTGTGTGTTATAAACTTATAGTTTATTAGATATACTGGATAAAAACGATGCCAAATCTCTTGCCAAGACATCATATTCAAGTTACAGAAGAGGAGTAAAGGCTACTGACCTAAAATCAATACATAAACAGGTCTCTGCTTAGAAAATCTAAATACAAGCCATTTTCCCCTTGTCAGCAGGAGAGCTGTTATCTTTTTTCTAGAAACGAAATGAGCAATTAAAGAAAGGAAAACTGGAAGAAAGTTACCAAGAGGCTCCTAAATATATCTGGTAACTATTTCTGTGGGAATGAACTAATGCTTCTACAGAGAGAAAGGATCTTAAAACCACAGCAGAAAAGCAGTTACTGCAAGGGGATGACTTCAACTTGAAGATGCCACTATTGGCTCAAACTCTCCTTGACTTACTCTTGGGGTTTACAGCACGCCTAGAACCCACATTTCACTCCATGGACGGCGTGCTGGTTTTCCTTCATTACCCTGACTTCTACTAGTGAAAAAAAATTTCCACTTGAGACTTGTATTTGTTGCTGTTGCTTTGTTCTGGCAACCAACTCTCTGTGTCCTGTCTAGAGCAATTGAAGCAATGGCAATAGGGGCTGGGCGACGAGTCCAGTGGGTAGAGAAGCGTTTGCCTTGCACGACCGGCCGTCTGCCCCGGCACGAGGTTCAATCCCTGGCATCCCATATGTTCCCCAAGCACCGCCAGGGGAAGCAATTCCACAAAGGTGCAGAGCCAGCGAAGGAGGCTAGGCAATGAGCATTGCCGAGATTATTGGCGACCCAAAAAGCAAAAAAAATAATAAAAGCAGTAATAATAAAGAGACCTCCATTCCCAATGAATTGGAGACACTACTGGTAACTCAAAGCAGGCCGATGAACAATGGGAGAAGACCCGTGACAAGTGACAAGCTAGAAACAAAGGAAGCAATTTGTTTTCTACGATCAGATGATGAAGGGATTGCGTGCCTATGCGTAGTCTTGCCCATGGACTCATTTGTGGGCGCTTGGCACTTGGGAAGTCTAGGAAGTTAAATGAAAACACTTTTATTATTCCAGTGTTGGAACATGTTTTGGCAGCATTTTCCACCCAGCACTGATCCGATGATACCATCACTCTTCCGACATAAAGGGCTCCCACACCACATGAAATTTAAGGCCATCAGACGGCACCCTAAAGTAAAGGGACTTAAGCAACTAGCACCGCAATAATGGCTCACCCACGTTTGGACTAAGAGGGCGCGTCCCTACAAAGCACTAGTTTTGCTTTGTGCTGATGCTGTGCTGCGATGTGTGATAGTTAAACCAGGAACAACTTCCAACCATGACCTACACCATCTCATGTGCGTGTAACCATGGAAAGATGAAGAGGGGAAAGATACTAACACTACTCTGCAGAGTTTTAAAATCTTTACGCTATCTACGACATAACGTTGCATGAGGCTGGATACTTGGTCAGATTTCACACAGAAATGGTGAAAGGTTGGCTTTATTTAGGGGTAGTTTTTATTTATTCAAACTTTAGTACACTGTTTTGTAGTCTAGAAGGTATTTACTCAGAGAAGAGGAGAAGGAACTGGACCTACTATTAAAAGGCTCACATTATATGCCAGGCGATAAGTCCAGCCGAGTGTGAGTGTATTTTGCTTACCATGCAGCCAGATCCCAGGATATCCCTACCAATCCCATATGGTCCCCAAGTACCACCAGGAGTTATTCTGAGTGCAGAGCCAGGAGTGACCCTGAGCATTGCTAGGTATGACCAAAAAAAAAAAAAAGAAAAAAATAAATAAATAAATAGATTGTTAATTGAATTAAAGGCTAATTATGGGAGCCAAAAAATAATATATAAGGCAGGATTCTTCCTTAAATGCGTAACCTAAAGTACAATCTACCAAGGCATACCTACTACTTATAATTCCCCCCAAGGCTGTCAGAGGAGTAAATGAACACCACCCAGTGCGACCAAAACCAAACAAAGAGAGAGCCCAATCTCAGGTCTTCAAGACAATTATATTTCTATAATAGTGATTGAAGATATTCATCTATTCGAAGATTTAAAGGACCTGGATAAACCGCTGGCTGTTTCCACTTTGTTCTTCTCTCTACGAGGAGAAAAGGAGCTTAGTGCAATGTCTGCTCCAAGAACGCGCAGACAGGGAGGTAGAGATTTAAGAGAAGCAGGAAATGAGTGATGTAACCGAAAGTCAGAAAGCAGAAAAGGCTGGATCATTATACATCAAGGAAATGGAAAAAACAATGAAATTTTTCCCAATATTTTTCTTAGTTCCTGAAACAGAAACTAAATCTTTTTTTTATTGGGTGCAAACTAAGAAAGGAGCTTATATATTAAGTAGATTGGTTTTTAACTTAAAGAAAAATTATTTTTTTCTCATTTGTCACCTCAGCATGACTAATTTAGACTTCATCAGCCAACATTTCACAGCAACTGACCAAGTGATTGCTCTTTAGTTCAACCTTGCTCCACAGTAAACACTGTTTACTCTCTCTAAATGCCTGTTAATACTTAATCTCTAAAAATAACATGCTAACCTACCATATAAGTTTTCCATTCCTTCAAGTTTCATTTAATTTTATTAAAATTTTTAAGTCCCTGTTGTCTTGTATTTATTCTAAATTAAACTAACCTTGTGATGAATAAACAAAAATATTAATATTCTATTTTTATGATTTCAGGAAGCTTCTTTGTCTCACGTTTTTTTTTTTGCCCCTAAACCCATCTAAGTTTTAAGCGCCATGGGTTTGTGTGATCTGGCCCCTAGGATATTTGCCAGTAGCGTGATACGTGAGCCTGGAGCAGCATATTTGGCATGAGTCAGGCCAATATAGGGGTAACAAGGGTGGCTAGGGTGTTGAGCAGGGCAGGGTTTGGGGAATGGCTTTGCTTCAGAGCATGGAGGCTAATTACATGTATAGAAATTGCGTGCTTGAGAAAGAAATCAAGAAATATACTGTGGATAAAACGAGGCTTTCTCACTGCTACAGAGAAATTATAAGCATGGAGCCGAAGGTTTTTAGTGATGAAGGTTCAACTATAGTCTGGGGCTGACCTGAGAGAGCATCTCAGCAAATTCTCAATATCAGATATAAAGAAGCATCAGCAAATTCTCGGTATTGATAAAAGCTTACATTTACTGTGTGTGTGTGTGTGTGTGTATGTATGTATGGCTGGGGGTGAGGGGGTGGGGGGGTGTGTGTGGCGTGTAACTCTTAATCTCCAAATTCTATACCACTAAAAGGAACGAGCGGAAGCTGCTGGAGAACTGATCAACCCCTCTTACCGCCATGGGGGTAACTGGCCTGGGACTTACTGAGCCAGGTGTTAGGAAGTTTGGAAAGGCCCCGGGGCCATGCAAAAGAGCACTGCATCCAGCTGCAGGCACTTCTGCGCTGATGCCACGTCTGGGGCCAGGCTGAACTGGGAAAGTCAGGAGGAAGGATTTGGTTCAACGCCTTTGTGTTGTGACTATGCTGAACTCACGGGTTTATTCTGAGCCCACATCGCTTCTTGGATACACTCAGCAGCCGTGTGGGGCTAACATTACCTGAATTCATCACCAGAGACAAAGAACTCCAGTTTGCGCCTGGTGGCAATCCTGGCTGCTTGTTTTGGAAATAGCTAAAGTGTGGATGCCTATCTAAAGCAATCTTTAAATATTTGCTAATCCTATGTTCTTCTTTGGCTACAGAAGGCAATGGAGTTATTTAAGCTTTGGCTTGGCTTTCTTACATATCAAAGTACAAGCAGTGGTTGAAGGCATAAAACTTATTGCTCATTGCTAATCTATACAGTATCTTTTCATGAAGTATAGCTTTACTCAAGTCAACCAGGAGAAAAAAAAAAAAAAAAAAAAAGAAATGCTCTGGGGCTGGAAGGCGTGGCCCAGAGGGTAAGTGTTGCCCCACCTTGTGGCTTGTGCCGGCCTGGAGTTAAATCCCAGCATCCCATATGAAATTTTAGCACGCCAGGAATGGGTGATTACTGAGTGCAGAGCCAAGAATGCAGCCCACAGGCATACTTGGAGTGTGATGACAAAAGCAAAAAAAAAAAAAAAAAAAAAGAAAGAAAGAAAAAAATGCTCTGGAAAACAGCTAATACTCAGAGTAGTATTAGAGTTGATGACCTCTGCGGTAATGTTGTATTCTCTTGCAGAGTTACAGATAGAAGATAAATCAACTCAGAAAGTAAATCTTGCTTATTGATGACAAATCTACTGGCTGCAGGTGCACCTATGACTCCCCCCTCACCCCTACCGTCTCTCAAAATCTAGCGCTCCTCTCAAAATCTAGATGGAAGAGAGTATTTAAAAAACTTCCCAAATAACTATCACTTCTGATGATGATTCCCAAATGAAGAACATATCTTCACATATTTGTCTTAGATCTCACACATCCATATGTTCACATACAGATATATAGTGCATTACTCTTTTATTCACAATTTATTCACTTAAAGATTATAACCTATTTATAAAGATCAACTTATTTTTGAACCATGAAATTACTTACTTTTTTTGGCCTTCAAATCATACCACCTGACACAAGCTAAGAAAAGCCCTTGGGACTTAGCGGTACTGAGTAGATTTAGTCTGGACATGCTCTGAGGTTGGTGGGTAAAGTCCTCACTGCTAGGTCAGCAAAGCCAAGCTATGACTATCAGGGAGAGAGGCTTAGACAGCAATACCGAGAGGAGCAGCAGGATTGAGCGTGGAGGGGCTGGAGTCACCGTGCCCAGGAGCAGCTGTTATTATTATCAAGGGATGGACCTGGCTTCCAAATGGTCTGACAGGCCGGAACTCGTGTTTTCAAGATAACTTAGAAAATAAAGATTTTTACTACCTGAAGGTTTATTATATTTTTACATGGACTCATGTTTTTAGCTCAGTGAAAGTAGTTCAGAGCCTTAGAAAGTCATGTTTAGGCAAGGGTTGGGAGCACATGCTCTACCTGTAGGAGCTCCTTTTGGTCCTCAGGCACTAGCTGCCTGGAATGATCCTGCCTTTTTGAGGGCCCCCAAGTGAAACCATAAACAAACAGAAAAAGGCTGAATTTAGGGCAAGGAGAAATATTTATCTTTCACTTGGATTACGGCTCACCGCATCTGCCAACTGGCAGGTAACTAAGCGTTCTCACCTATCTGTTTCTATCTAATGATGAACAAGAAGTTCAGAATTCACTATAAGCCAAATTGCCACATTGTGTGAAACAATGACCAAAATTACCCTATGCTTTGAGATCACTGTATGATGAATTCTACAAGGAGAGTGATGCAATATAAACTACTCTTGCTTTACAAAATACCAAAGGAAGACTGAGCTGGCAAGTGTCCGACCCACATTACAAAACAACATCTGCAAAAACAGGCTTTTAAAGGAACTGAATTCTAGGACTCCCCACTTAAATCTGACCTCTTTAAGCACAGTAATTACCCTAGTACAGTGTGGGGATTACAAAGAACAGAAGACATTTCTTTTTAATGTTTTTATATTCTAAAAACAAACAAGGAAGTTCCTTGCATCCCAAAGAGGCTGACAACAAAAAATTTATGTATGAAATCAAGTACCTTTATAACTTACTAAAAGATACTATATAGTATTTTAATTTTATTTAAAGAATAATTCATGTCTAATCCAGTGGTGAGGGCATTTGCCTTACTGCCGCTGGTAATAGCCCGGGACCATGCCAGCCGGGTTCGATCCCGGCACCCCATATGTGGTCCACTTGGAGGCACTGCCTATGGGAGGCTGTGGTCCTGAGATTTTGAGCCAGAAGAACTCCCTGAGCATTGCCTAGAGTGACCCAAAACAGCCAAAAAAAGAATAATTTAATCTGTTAAGACGCTGTATTTGTGGCCGGAAAGCTAAGTCAATGTGTAAGTATATAAATGTCCACATATCTTCATCCATATGTATAATTTGTTTTGTGTCCAGGAGAACCAACGTCTAGCGGTTCTTAAGAACCACTCTTGGCTTTCTGATCTGGGGGGTTATACCAGGCAGTGTTTGTGCAAACTACTGTGCTGGTGTGTGAGGATCAAACTTGGCGCTACTGCATGGATGTGCTCTAAGCGATTCAGCTGCATCTACCCTAGTGGTATGACAACATGTATGTATTTATTGGGGGAATTTTCTAAACACTCTGTGGTTTTTTACTCATAGCTCTGCCCTCAGGTGTGTAACCGGCATCTGCGAGAGCTCTAGGAGATATGGGTTCTGGGTATCAAACCAGTCAGCCAAATGAAAAAAAGCACTTTACTATCTCTCTGGCCCTCTCTCACACTTTTTACATATTTTTTTATCTATCTCATATTATCTACAAAAGCCCTCTCCGGACCACTTTATCTCCACTAACCTTACACACACACACTGTCACGACAATTTATCTGCTAAGTAATCAAGATCCTACACACTTAACCTTATCTGTTCAATTTAATTTTTGCTTTTTTTTTTTTTTGGGTCACACCTATACTTGATGCTCAGGTTTCTCTGGCTGCACTCTCAGGAATTACTCCTGGCCGTTTTCGGGGCTCACTATGGGATGCTGGGGATCGAATGGGCCAGCATCTGAGTGAGCCACGCATGCAAGGCAAGCGCCTTCCACGCTGGGCTTCGCTCCAGCCCTGTTCTTTAATCTTGAGTCTTATTATGTTTCAGTGCTTCAGGGAGGTGTGTACATTTCTTTGAACTTTCCTGTAATGCTTAAAGTGCAGCATTTTCCAGAACTCACGTCTGTTATCGAAATGGTTTCATTAGGTCAGTGGTAAAGTGCAGAAATATAGTGCGGTTTAGAAAGCGTTCACTGGCACAAAGAGGTTTCAATAATGCCTGATCAGAACCGATCCAGTGACTCCTGTTCGGCTGGCGCCTCGCGAGTTCTGGATTTTCCAGGAGGTTGTGGTGGCCCAGCGTGGTTACAGATCAGACACGCCAGGCCTTGTTTTAATAACTATTATGCTTTGAGATGGTTTTGCTAACTCTGGTTGCTAGCGTTCATAAAATACTCAAGAGATGTGGCATTGCGAAAATCACTTAAATGTATAGTTTTTCCAGATAATTAAGTAGCATCATGTTAAATCTATCACTTACTTTTCACAACAGCTGGCAGTAAGGAAGCAAAATGTCCACTCATCACTACTATCAGTAACTTCATGGCTAACAACTCTGGTTAACCGAAAACAAGTTTCACAAACTTTTCATCTGGAAAGATTTTTTTTTTTTTTTTTCTGAAAGGAGTCATCGGAAGGTTCCCAATGCTGCTGCTGCTGCACTGCTGAGCCAGATCAGAAGAGAAATGGGGCGGACAGGGCTCCACGTGGCGAAACGTGTGGCCTGCGAAGGCTGAGCACAAGAGCCAAGACAGAGGGGGTGAGTGTGTTGCCCGGCAAAGAGGCGGCAGAAAGCAACAAAACCACTAAAGGCGAGGCTTAAGCCACACATAACTTCGAAATCTCAAAACCAAAGAACTCCTTAAAGTAAAAGCACTAACCATACGACACATGCGGCCTGCTGTGTATCTAACACGGGGACACAGCTTATTGAAACACGGAGGTGCAAAGAAACGGCCTTGAGGCTCGGACCCTGGAAGAGAGCTGTTTGGCCGGGGTGGCGTGTGTCCCGGCAGAGGGGCTTTGACCTGCAAGGTCCCGCTTTGCTCTGACGAGACCGCCTTTTTTCCTACAACTGTCCCAAGTGTTCTCAGCACCTTATGAGGCACAGAAGATCCTGATGGCAGAAACACACACTTACACCTCTGGGGTCATGTATTTACTGTTAGAGTGGTGAGCTAGTGATCAATGCAGCTTCACCCTGCTGGTGCAAGTGAATGCCCAGTACATAAGTGATTCAGAGCTTCAATAAATATCATCTTTTGGTGCCTAAGAGATACATACACTTTAAAGTACTTCTCTGAGGGAAGAGAGATTATATCATCTGTTCCGTGTATTTTACAGCTCCCAGGCTGGTTGGCTTTCCAAGGAAAAAGCCACTGCAGTTAGTCAACTGGTTCACCATGAAGGAAGTGCTTATTTCTACACTTGCCCTTGAGCTGAAACGAATCCGGAAAGGCCGGGTGCAAGGCAAATAATTTAGAATCGTATTCCCACTTTACAAAACTATTATCACATTAAGACTTAACTAAGTAACATAAGAGACGTGCGCAAATATAGGTGGGTTCCTCGCATTTGCTTTAAATATCACATGACCATATACAGTTTCACATAAAATGGAATTAATTTACGGTCCAACTAGCAGTGGCTTAATTCTGCCACTTTCTCAAAGCTTTTTTGAGAATCGATCGTTATTACTCTCCGAAAAATTTCACATGGACTGAATTTGGCTTACAATTTTTTCGAAAAATAAATAAACGATAAATTCCACTGTTTTAGATATGACGAAGGAAAGAAAGGTAGTAATGTAAGGCCGGTTAAAC
>JAJIBD010032276.1:0-101524 GCA_021461705.1 Cryptotis parvus
CCTGAGTGCAGAGCCAGGAGTAACCCCTGAGCATCGGCTGGGTGTGACCCAAAAAGCAAAAAAAAAAAAATAAATAAATAAAGAACACCATCTGCCCATAAAAAGCCTGTCTACTAAAGGTCTGAGGCACTGCACTTCACTTATGTTTTCTGGCTGCTTTATTTATTGATTGATTTTAATTGTTGGGCCACACCCAGCAGTGCTCAGAAGAACAAGTGCTCAAGGGTTACCTGAACACTTGCCTCCTGATTTACCTAACTGGTCAACTGGGCAAGGTAGTTAAACATTTAAACAACAATAACAACACGCGTCCGGCTCTCAGTGTATTTACCGTCTAAATCTCTTGATCAAAAGAACACACTTTTACTATGACAAATCATTCAGCTAGGAAAAGGCTGCAGCGCACCGTGCAGTATATTCCAGTGGAAACAAGGTAAGTGTCAAGAAAACGGCACAGCAAAGCCTGCGGGTTGCTCTGACATCTGTCAACAGTGCGTCCCCACTGCTGTTTTGTCTGGTGTCATCTGCAAAGGATTCAAATTCTCAAGTCTGACCTGCTGTGAGAAGAACCCAGGTCACCTGGTCACTCAGAAGGTGCTCAGTCACCCCGTCACAGTACTACAAATGAGCCCAAGCTCCTGCTGTGTCAGGGCAGAGCCCCAGATTGAAAATGAATCTTGAAGTGATTCTGCTGCTCTTTACTTAAACAGGGGCCCCACGAGGCCTCTCAGTGCCAGGCGCTTCTTGGGGGCCATCAGGGCAACAACTAGCAGTGGTGTTTTCAAGGTCACCCATGCCAGGGACCAAACTCGGAGGCTCACAATTAATTGCCATAGACGTGCTCTACCACTTAAGTCACCTCCCTGGCCTGGTTAATGTTTGAATCTTGAGAGATAAGCTACACTTTCCCTGAAATGATCAAAGGTTTATAAGCTTACCCATCCACAGCATGGAAAGAACATGGCCTGTTTTGGTCAGTATTTGCTAGCCTGCTGCTTTTAAATGTTCTCTAATTACTTGATTGACTGATTTCACTGGGACCCTCGTGGTGAAGAGGCAGAGATCAGGGGCCTGGACCAGAAGAGTCTTCTGTGACTGTATAAGTCCTCGGAAACGACAGACCCTAAGGTCAACAGGCAGATGTTCAATATTCAGACTCATTTAAAGGCAGTTTAAAAATACATTGAGATGGGCCGGAGCAAGAACCCAGCGAGTAGGGGCGTTTGCACGCGGCCGGCCCATGCCGCCCGGGTTCGATCCCGGCATCCTATATGGTCCCTGAGCACCGCCAGGAGTAATTCCCTGAGTGCAGAGCCAGGAGTAACCCCTGAGCGCCGCCGGTGTGACCCAAAAAGAAAAAAACATTGAGATGACTACAAGAGTATGCTACCCACCACGGCAGAGCCTGGCAAGCTACCCATGTCGTATTTGATATGCCAGATACCAGTAACAATTATAGACCTCATTCCCATGACCTAATGGAATGGTTTGAGGCTCTTTATGTTCCTGGAGCAAGCAGGTGCCCTTGGGCTCTACTTGCATGAGACAGGTCATATGGAGATGTTACTGGTGCCCGCCGAGCGAATTGAAGATAAACGGGAAGACAGTGATACAGTGATATTAAAAATACATGATATATTGTCATACATATGTCACCGTATGACAAATCATGGTTGTGTTAAGTACGAAATGTTAAATGCTTAATGTCAGGCATAAGATTTCCCATTAATACTGTTTTCTCTTATAATCAATGGGCATTAAGTATAACTGCAATAACATAAGAATCAGGGGCTGGAGCAACAGTCCAGCGGGTAGGGCATTTGCCTTGCACACAGCCGCCCGGGTTCGATCCCCAGCATCCCATATGGTCCCCGAGCACTACAAGGGGTAATTTCTGAGTGCAGAGCCAGGAGTAAGCCCTGAGCATTGCCGGGTGTGACCCAAAAAAGCAAAATGAATAAATAGAAATAAATAAGAATCCATTTGTCACATTTTTGCCACACCCAGCAGTTCTCAGATCTTACTCTTGGCTTGTGCTCCAGGGCCACTCCTTGGCAGTGTTTGAGGGGCCATATCGCTGTTGGGGATCGAATTCAGGTTGGTCTTATGCAAGACAAGAGCCTTACCTACTGTTCATCTTCTCAGCCCTATCAACTTGCATATTTATTCTTTTCATCCATTTTCTTTAGAAGTGATTTCTCATTATAGTAATCAGTTAGCTGCTAAATCAACCTGTTCAGAAAAATTAAAACCTTGGACCTAGAAAATGCTTGGGCAGAAACGCCCAATTACCTGAATGGGTAACAATTAGGCTACTGTATTTATCCTGGTGTTTTAGTCACATTTGGCAATCTCAGAACTTAACTCCTAACTGTGCACAGGGTTCACTCCTGGTGGTGGTCTGGGGAGTATTTGAGATGCTGCGGATCAAACCAGGGTCAGCTGCGCCCATGGCAAGTCCCCTCACCATTGTACTCTCTATTCTCACAATTAGATACTTCAAATAAAGTTGTAAACCTGAACTACAGTGTGAAACACAATTAAAAATTAGGGGCCAGAGCGATAGCCCAGCGGGTAGGGCGTTTGCCTTGCACGCAGCCAGTCCATGCCGGCCAGGGTTCGATCCCCAGCATCCCATATGGTCCCCTGAGTACCACCAGGAGGTAACTCCTGAAGGCAGAGAGAGCCAGGAGAAACCACTGAGCATTGCCGGGTGTGACCCAAAAAGCAAAATAAATAAATAAATAAATAAACTAAGGGGCAAAAAATATAAACTAAGGGGCAGCGGGGAGCTCTGTAGGTAGAGCACCTGTCTTACAGGCAATAAGGCCAAGAGTCTGATCCCAGGCATCGACTGAGATCAAAGAGCTCCTTGTGACCCCTGGCACCATTTGGAAGCATAACATCTCTGCACACTGAAACTGCTTGATGTGAGCACCTAGACCAATTGTGAGACCCAGATATAAGAAATGCAAACAAAATTAAGTGTGTGAGGGGCCGGAGTGATAGCACAGCGGGTAGGGCATTTGCCTTGCATGCAGCCGAACCGGGTTCAATTCCCGGCATCCCATAGGGTCCCCCGAGCACCGCCAGGAGTAATTCCTGAGCAAAGAGCCAGGAGTAACCCCTGAGCATCTCCGGGTATGACACAAAAAAAGCAAAAAAAAAGTGTGTGTATGTGTGTGTTCCCTAACGCGTGGGACTCCCTGTGACCACTATAATTAGAGTGTGTGGATTGGGTGAATACCCAGGCCAAGTGTGTACACGCCCCATCACTGAAACAACAACAAAGGGCAGGTAGAAAACGGATCCCAACGATGTCTAAGGACTGAAACTGAACGGGACAGATAGGATGCAGCCTCCTACCTTGTAGTAAGATATGCACTTTCTGTGACCTTTTCAATGACAAGAAACCTATTGTGTAAGTACTCTGTCACTTATTTGGGAGTTAGGACTATGTTCAGTGCTTACTCCTGGCTCTGTACTCAGAGGTCACTCCTAGCAGTGCTCCGGAGACCATATATGGTTTGGAGAAATCAACTGGGGCCAACCATGTGTACGGGTAAGTCCCTTAACCCTTCCCTGTACTATCTTTCCAACTCCCCTGCCACTTTATAACTATGCCTCCAAAGGACACATCGGTGTGTGTGTCTGTTCCCAATATTCAGGAAGCTTTGCTGTAGTTAGAGCAAACTTTCCCCAGGGTTACTAAGTCTTGGTGTCACCAGAAAGGCAGCCTTGGGTTCAGGATGGACAGTCACACTCCCAGGAGCCATTGAGGAGAAACACGTGGCTGAGTGGTCAGATGAATGAATTATTCATTTCTATTTCAGTTACTGTGCAACACCTGTTTTATTTTATTTCTTTTTAATTAATATTTTATTATATCACCGTGAGATATACACCTACAAAGTTGTTCATGTTTAGGGGTTTCGGTCACAGTGTTCCAGCACCCATCCCTCCACCAGTGCCCACTTCCCACCACCAATGTCCCCAAATTCCCTCCCCCACTCCCAGAGCCTGCCTCCATGGCAGGTTCCCTAATCTCTTTCTCTCTCTCTCTCTCTCTCTCTCTCTCTCTCTCTCTCTCTCTCTCTCTCCCTTCTCTTATGTATTGTGGACTGTAATACAGACACTTAGAGATTATCATGTGTATCTGTTTCCCTGTATTTAATGCTAAGATCTAGGTTGGTATTAGCCCTTTCAACAATTATTAGCACATTGTTCCCTTCTCTGTCTTACCTAACCTCTGATTCACACACGTTTGTGGTAATTTCCACCTTTGACAAGACCTCCTGATCCACGTTTCGCCTGACCTTGGATTTTGGTATCATAATATGTATGTGTGTGTGTATATACACACACACATACACACACATATATATACACACACATATATACATACATATATATTTATGTCATGAAAATAAATGCAGTCATTCTATATGTCTTTTTCCTTCTGGCTAATTTCACTCAACATGATTCATCCCTGTCCATCCATTTAAAGGTAAATTTCATAACTTCATTTTTCCTAACAGCTGCATAGTATTCCATTGTGTAGATGTACCAAAGTTTCTTTATCCAGTCATCAGTTCTCGGGCATACTGGGTGTTTCCAGATTTTGGCTATTGTGAATAGTGCTGCTATGAAACTAAAAGTGCAGATGGTGTTTCCACTGTGTGTTTTTGGCTTCCTAGATTATCTTCCCAGGAGTGGTACGGCTGGGTCAAATGGGAGCTCAATTTCTAGTCTTTGGAGGAATGTCCACATTGTTTTCCAGAAAGGTTGTACCAGTCGACATCCCCACCAACAATGGATGAGAGTCCTCTTTTCCACGCATCCACGCCAGCACTTGTTGTTCTTACTCTTTTTGGAGATGCGCCAGTCTCTGTGGTGTGAGATGATATCTCACTGTTGTTTTGATTTGCATCTCTCTGATGATTAATGATGATGAGCATTTTTCATATGCCTTTTGGCCATTCTAATTTCTTCCTTGTCGAAGTTTCTGTTCATTTATCCTCCCCCATTTTTTGATGGGGTTGGCTGTTTTCTTCTTGTAAAGTTCTACCAGTGCCTGATATATCCTGGATATTAACCCCTTATCAGATGGTTATTGGGTGAATATTCTTTCCCATTCTGTGGACTGTCTTTGTATCTTGGTCACTGTTTCTTTTGAGGTGAAGAAGCTTTTTAGTTTCATGTAGTCCCATGTTTATCTTTGCTTCTAGTTGCTTTGTTAGTGGACAACATCTATCTTAAATTCAGTAAACAAACCCACCCTAAACTACTATTTACTGTGCATGTGCTATACCAAGGCCCATGTGTTTTCTGTGTGCTGCTAAACATAAGTTTATTAGATATGGATAGGAAACGATGCCAAATCTCTTGTGGACATCATATTCAAGTTACAGAGGAGTAAAAAGGCTACTGACCTAAATCAATCACATAAACAGGGTCTCTGCTTAGAGAAATCTAAATTACAAGCCATTTTCCCTTGTCAGAGAGGGAGAGCTGTTATCTTTTGTCGAACGAAATGGGCAAAAAAGGGGAAAACTGGAAAGTTCCCAAGAGGCTCCTAAATATATCTGGTAACTGTTTCTGTGGGAATGAACTAATAGCTACCACAGAGAAAAGGATCTTAAAACCAGCGAAAAAGTTACTGCAGGGATGACTTCAACTTGAAGATGCCATATTGGCTGGCTCTCCTTGACTTACTCTGCCAGGAGTTTACAACACGCACAGAAGCCACATTTCCTCATGGACAGCGTGCTGGTTTCCATTACCCTGGACTTCTGCTAGCCGGCATTTCCACTTAGCTTGGTATTTGTTGCTGTTGCTTTGTTCTGTTTCAGCAAACTCTCTTGTGTCTAATCTAGAGCAATTAAAACAGTAACAATAGGGGCTGGAGCGATAGTCCAGCGGGTCGGGCGTTTGCCTTGCACACGGCCGGCCCGTGCCGGCACGGGTTCAATCCCTGGCATCCCATATGTTCCCCAAGCACCGCCAGGAGTAATTCCTGAGTGCAGAGCCAGCAGAAACCCCTGAGCATTGCCGGGTGTGACCCAAAAAAGCAAAAAAAAAAAAAATAAAAACAGTAATAATAATGGACCTCATTCCCAATGAATGGAGACACTACTGGTGCCCTCTCGAGCAAATCGATGAACAATGGGAAGACAAGTGACAAGTGACAAGCTAGAAACAAGGGAAGCAATTTGTTTTCTCTGATCGGTAGTGAAGGGATTCGTGCCACATACGTAGTCTTGCTTGTGGACTGTGGGCAGCAGCCGCAGGATAGAAGGAAGTTAAATGAACACACTTTTATTCCAGTGTTGGGAACATCAGCACAAGCAGCATTTTCACAGCACTGATCCGGTGATGCCATCACTCTTCCGACATAAAGGGCTCCCACTGTAATTTAAGGCCATCAGACGGCACCCTCAAGTAAAGGGACTTAAGCAACTAGCCACCCAATAATGGCTGCCCGTTTTAGGACAGAGCCGTCACCACAAAGCACTGGTTTAACATGCTGATGCTGTGCTGCGATGTGTGATAGTTAAACCACGGTCAACTGTGAGCCCTGCTGGCATGTGCCGGTGTCACCATGGAAAGATGAAGAGGGGAAAGATACTAACACTACTCTGCAGAGAGTTTTCATCTTTACTGCTATCTGACATGGCAATTTATAGGCTGGATCTTACTTGGTCAAATTTCCTAAGAAATGGTGAGTTGACTTTATTTTAAATTAATTTTTATTTATTCATAGTACACTGTTGTGGAGCCAAGAAGATGTTTACTAAGAGAAGAGGAACCTGGACCTATTAAAAAGGCTCATTATATGCCAGAGCGATAGTCCAGCCGGTAGGGTGTTTGCTTTGCATGCAGCCAGATCCCAGGTTCTATCCCCTGGCATCCCATATGGTCCCCAAGTACCACCAGGAGTTATTCCTGAGTGCAGAGCCAGGAGTGACCCCTGAACATTGCTGGGTATGACCAAAAAAAAAAAAAAAAATAAATAAATAAATAGATTAATTAATTAATTAAAAGGCTCATTATAGAGCCAGAGCAATACATATAAGGCAGGATTCTTCCCTTGCATGCGCAGACCTAAGTACAATCCTGGGCATCACCTATGGTCCCCCAAGGCCTGTCAGGAGTAAACCCAGAGCACCACCGGTACGACCAAAACCAAACAAAAAACCCAATCTCGGGTCTTCAAGACAATTATATTCAGTGATTGTGAGAATATTCATCTATTCGAAAGATACAAAGGACCTGGATAAACCACTTGACTGTTTCCACTTTGTTCTTCTCTACGAGAGAAAAGAGCCCAGTGCTGTGTCTGCTCCAGAACACCAGACAGGAAGTGAACTAAGAGAGCAAGAATGTGGTGGCAAAGAAAAGAGTCAAAAATGAAAAACGGATCAAGTACATCAGGAAATGGAAAAAAACAAATAATTTCCCCAATATTTTTTCTTAGTTCCTGAAACAGAAATTAAATCTTTTTTATTGCTGGGTCAAACTAAGAAAGGAATTTATATGTTAAGTAGATTGGTTTGCCAACTTAAGAAAATTATTTTTTTTCTCATTTGTCACCTCAGCATGACTGAATTTAGACTTCATCAGCCAACATTTCTAGCTGACCCAGAAAGTAGTTGCTCTTTAGTTCAACCTTGCTCAGTAAAGCACTGAACACTCTCTCTAAATGCCTGTTAATACTACAATTCTAAAAATAACATGTAAACCTACATATAAGTTTCATTCCCTTCAAAGTTTCATTTAATTTTATTAAAATTTTTAAATCCTGTTGTCTTGTGACTAAGAATTAAAGCTAAACCTTGTGACTGAATAAACAAAAATATTAATATTCCTATTTTATGATTTCAGGAAATGCTTTGTCTGATTTTTTTTTTTTTTTTGCCCTAAACCCATCTAAGTTTTAAAAGTCATGGGTTTGGCCAGTCTGGCTAGGATGTTTGCCAGAGGCAGCGTCTGAGCCTGGGCAGCTTATTTGGCATGAGAGGTCAGGCCAATATGAGGGTCTCCTAAGGGCGGCTAGGGTGTTGAGCAGGGCAGGGTTTGAGGAGATGGCTTGCAACAAGGCATGGAGGGCTAGTTACATATGGGGGTGGGTGCTTGAGAAAATAAGGAAATATACTGTGGATAAGGGAAGCAGGCTTCTCACTGCTACAGAGGAAATTATAAGCATGGAGGAGAGAAGGTTTAGTGATAGAAGGTTCAACTATAGTCTGGGGCTGAGCTGAGAGGCATCAGCAAGTTCTCAATATCAGATATAAAGAAAAGCATCAGCAAATTCTCAGTATTTGATAAAAAAAGGAAACATTCTGTGTGTGTGTGTGTGTGTGTATGTATGTATGTGGGGTGGGGTGGGGGTGGGTGTGTGGGTGTGCTCCTTAATCTCCAAATTCTATCCCCACTAAAAGGAACAAAGGCTTTATGGAGAACTAGTCAACCTCCTTACCGCATGGGGAGACATTAACTGGCCTGGGACTTACTGAGCCAGAGTGTTAGGAAGTTTGGAAAGGCCAGGGCCATGCCAAAAGGACACTGCAGCCAGCTGCCAGGCACTTCTGCTATCCACATCTGGGGCGGCCAGGCCGAACTGGGAAAGTCAGGAGGAAGGATTTGGTTGCGCCTTTGTGTTGTGACTATGTGAACTACGGTTTTATTCTGAACATCCTTCTTGGATACACTCAGCAGCGTGTGGGGCTAACATTACCTGAATTCATCACCAGAGACAGAGAACTCCAGTTTGCACCCTGGTGGCAATCTGGCTGCTTGTTTGAAATAGCTAAAGTGTGGATGCCTATACAAAAGCAAATATTTAATCTTTGCTAATCAGGTTCTTCTTTAGCTACAGAAAGGCAATGGAGTTATTTAAGCTTTGAACACTTTTTCACATGTCAAAGGTACAAGCAGTGGGATGCAAACTGCTTTCATTGCTCATTGCTAATGTACATTATTTTTTCCTTAAATTGTACCACTAAGGTCAACAAAGAAAAAAAAATGCTCTGGGGCTGGAGCGATAGCCCAGAGGGTAGGGTGTTTGCCTTGCACCGCGGCCGGCTTGTGCCGGCCTGGGTTCGATCCCCAGCATCCCATATGGTCCCCCCAGCACCGCCAGGAGTGATTCCTGAGTGCAGAGCCAGGAGTAACCCCTGAGCATCGCGGGTGTGACCCAAAAAAAGCAAAAAAAAAAAAAATGCTCTGGAAAACAGCTAATGGTATTATTTAGGTTGACCTCAAATGTTCTCTTTCGCAAATTCTGAATAGAAGATAAATCACTCAGGAGTAAAAATCTTGCTTATTGATGACAAATCTCTGGCTGAGTTACCTATGACTCCCCCTCACCCCTCACGTCTCAAAATCTGGCCGCTCCTCTCAAAATCTGGGAAGAGTATTTAAAAAACTTCCCAAATATCCTTCACTCTGATGATTCCCAAATGAAGAACATGTCTTCATATTTGTCTTAAGTCTCACATCCATATGTTCACATACAGATATGGATGCATTATAGCATTTTAAATTTATTCATAAAGATTATAACCTATTTATAAGATCAACTTATTTTGAACCATGAAATTACTTACTTTTTTTGGCCTTCAAATCATACCTGACACAAGCTAAGAAAAAGCCACGGACAGTGCTGGAGTAGCAGATTTGATCTGGACATGCTCTGAGGTTGGTGGGTAAGTCTCACTGCTAGGTCAGCAGCCAAGCTAGGCTGTCCAGGGGAGGGAAGCCGGGCAGCAATGCAGAGAAGAGGAGCAGCAGAAGTTGAGCGTGGAGGGGCTGGAGTCACACGTGCCCAGGAGCAGCTGTTATTATCAAGGGATGGACCTGGCTTCAAATGTGGTCTGACATGGGCCGGAACTTGAGTTTTCAAGATAACAGAAATAAAGATTTTTCTCCACCAAGGGACATTATATTTTTACATGGGACTAATGTTTAAAACAGTGAAATTCATTCAGAGCCCAGAGGTGGAGCCAAGGGTTGGGGCACATGCTCTACCTGTAGGAGCTCTAGCACCGGTCCTCAGAGCACTATGCCAGGAGTAGTCCCTGCCCACGAGGCCCCCAAATTGAAACCAAACAAACAGAAAAGGCTGGTTAGGGCAAAGGAAAATGTTTATCTTTCACTTGGATGCAGCTCACCACACTGCCAGCTGGCAGGTGTAATAATGATTCTCACATAATTTCTATCTAATGATGAACAGAAAGTTCAAGTGCCATAAATAGGTTAATACATTGTGTGAAACAATGACCAAAAATTACCCTATGCTAGGATCCTGTAGTCAATTCTCTTGCAAAGGAAGTGATGCAATATAAACTATACACAGCACAAATACAAAAGGAAGACTGAGCTGGCAAGTGTCGACCCCACATTACAAAACAACATCTGCAAAACAGAGCTTTTTAAAGGAACTGGACTAAGGACTCCCACTTAATTAAGACTCTTAAGCACAGTAATTACCCAGAAATTTGCAATGATTCAAAAGAACAAAGACATTTCTTTTTAATGTTTTTATATTCTAAAAACAAGCAAGGAAGTTCCCCTTGCATCCAAAGGCTGACCTTAAAATTTATGTAGCAAAATCAATACTTATATAACACTAGATACTATAGTATTTAATTTTATTTAAAGAATAATTCATCTAGTCCAGTGGAGTAGGGCATTTGCCTTGCGCGGCCGGGCCATGCCAGCCCGGGTTCGATCCCGGCACCCCATATGGTCCCTTGAGCACTGCCAGGAGTAATTCCTGAGTGCAGAGCCAGGAGAAACCCCTGAGCATTGCCAGGTGTGACCCAAAACAGCAAAAAAAAAAAAAGAATAATTCATCTATTAAGACACTATATTTATGAAGCTGATCCAATAATAAGTATATGTAAATGCACACATATATACATACATATGTATAATTTGTTTTATTCGGAGAACCACGTCTAGCAGTTCTTAAGAACCACTCTTGGCTTTCTGATCAGGGGTTATACCAGGCAGTGTTTGGTAAACCCTGTATATGATGGGGATCAAACTTGGCCTTCCTGCATGGATGTACTCTAGCCCATTCAGCTACATCCTAGGCCCCCAATTAATTTATGTGTGTATATGTATGTATTATTGGGGGCACCCAACCACTCTCAGGGTTTACTCATAACTCTGCCCTCAGGTGTCGCTCTGGCAGGCTCTAGGGATATGGGGTTCTGGGTATCAAACCCAGGTCAGCCAAATGCAAGAAAAAGCACTTTACTATCTCTCTGGCCCCTCTCACTTTATATTTTTAATATCTCTATCATTCTTTAAAATGTCTCCAGTTCCACTGTCTCCACTAAACACACACACACACTGTCTCGACAATTTATCGCTAATTAATAAGATCCTACCTTGGCAACTTATCTGTTCTTTTTAATTTAATTTTTGCTTTTTTTTTTTTTTTGGGTCACACCTGGCAATGCTCAGGGGTTTCTCCTGGCGCTGCACTCAGGAATTACTCCTGGCGGTGCTCGGGGCACCATATGGGATGCTGGGGATCGAACCCGGGCCAGCATGGGTCGGCCGCATGCAAGGCAAACGCCCTTCCCGCTGGGCTATCGCTCCAGCCCCTGTTCTTTTAATCTTGAGTCTTATTGCTGTTTAGTGCTTCAAGTGTGTACATTTCTTTGAACTTTCCTGTAATGCTTAGTGCAGCATTTCCAGAACTCACGTCTGTCAAATGGTTCTGTTAGGTCAGTGGTAAGTGCAGAAACGGTGAGTTTAGAAACGTTCCTGGCACAAAGAAGTTTCAATGCCAGTCAGGAGCAAGTCCAGTGACTCCTGTTCAACCCTCCGCAGACCGTTCTGGGACACACCAGGGAGGTTGTGGTGGCCCAGTGGGTTCCAGTCAGACACAGCAGGGCCTTGTTACAATGCCTAATGCTTAGAGATGGTTTGCTAACTCTAAGTTCCTAAACGTTCATAAAAATCTCAGAAGATGTAAGCATTTTTTTTTTTGAAAATCACTTAAATGTATAGTTTTCAGAATTCTTAGTAGCATCATGTTAAATCTATCACATAGCACTACTGGCTGACGTAGGAAGCAAAATGTCCACTCATCACTCCTATCATTAACTTCATGGCTAACCATCGGTTGGCAAAACAAGTTTCACAAACTTTTCATCTGGAAAGATTTTTTTTTTTTCTGAAAGGAGCATCGGAAGGATTCCAATGCTGCTGCTGCTGCTGAAGGCAGATCCGAGAAATGGGGCGGACAGGGCTCCACGTGGAGGAACGTGGCCTGGTGCAGAGGCTGAGCACAGGAGCCAAGACAGAGGGTGAGGTGTGTTGCCAGCAGAGACGCACGAAAGCAACAAAACCACCAAAGGCGAGGAAGCAGCCACACATAAAACTTAAAGAAATCTCAAAACCAAAAGAACTCCTTGAAGTAAAGCACTAATTTTAAAAACTGACACATGCAGACGTGTCTAACCCGGGGGACACAGCTTATTGAAACACGGAGGTGCAAAGAAACAGCAGCCTTGAGCTCGGGCCTGGAAGAGCTGTTTCAGCGGCGGCGCACGTGCTCCCGGCTTTGGAGGCCTTCCCCGACACAGAGGTCCCCGCTTTGCTCTGACCGGGCCATGTGCTGCTCCAGCAATCCAAGTGTTCTCAGCACCTTATGAGGCACAGAAGATCCTAATGGCAAAGCCACCTTGCCCCACACCTCTGGGGTCATGCTGTTTCTTTGTTCAGTGAAGAGCTTACGTGAGTCTCAAATGCAGGCTTCATACACGCCGTGCTGGTAAGTGAGAATGTCTGGCTTTGTGAAAAGAGGGGACTGAGCTTCCAAAGCAAACCTTCGTATTTTGAGTGCCTAGAGAGATCCATACACTTTAAAAATACTTCTCTGAGGAGAAAGATTATGTCATCTGTTCCCGTATTTTACAGCTCCCGGCTGGTTGGCTTTCCAAGGAAAAGCCCTGCAGTTCGTGCTGGTTCACCATGAAAGAAGTGCTTATTTCTCCACTTGCCCTTGAGCTTCAGAACAGTCCGGAAAGGAGTGGTGCAAGGCAAATGGTGAATCGTATTTCCCACTTTACAAAACTGGCAATACGTAAGACTTAACTAAGTAACATAAGGACGTGCAAATATAGGTAGGGACTTGCCATTTGCTCTAAATATCACATGACCATATACAGTTTCACATAAGTAAAATTAATTTACGGTCCAACTAGCAGTGGCTTAATTCTGCTTTCTCAAAAGCTTTGAGAATCGTAATTATTCTCATGAAAAATTTCATGGACTGAATTTAAAACACAATTTTTTTTCAAAAAATAAATAAACATTAATTCCACTGTTTTAAGATATAACAGAAGGGAAAGGTAGTATGTAAGGCAGTTTAAACATTTTGCTAGGCTGAAAACTAAAAAATAATGACAAAATTATTCAAGGAGGGTAACCTTTATCCCATTCTCAAGAGGTTCCTAAATTAACAACTTCTTCAGTATCCTACCAGAAGACTTTATAGGCCTAGTATGCTTGTGCATGTATTTTTTTAAATAAAATCATATGTTCTGGGGAGAATCTCAACAAAACTATGTTCATGAAAAATGAACTAGTTCCAGAGGCCCCATTCACTTTCAATGGAACAAACATCTCTGAATGCAGCAGTTATGTGTACCCAGGTCGAGAAGTCAACATGATGAACGACCTAAAACCTGAGCTGCGCAGGGAGGAAGAGAAGCGGCATGGAATGTCTTCAAAAGCATTGAAGAATTAGCTAAAAAGACAAAGAACCTCCGCTCCAGGCACATCTCTTTGACTCCACCGTTCTCCCTGTATTAACACACACCTCAGAGACCTGGACCCTATGAAAGCAGGATGAGAACGCTATTCAGGTCTCCCAAAGAGGAATCAAAAGAGCTTTGCTTCATATATCACGCCTCACTCAAGTGAAAGAAAGAATCCAGTGCTGACCTCTGTCGCTGTTCCAGAGTCAGGGACGCTGTCTCATTTGCCAAGGCATCAAAAATCACATGGGCTGGACATGAAATGCGATTTGGAGATGACTGCTGGACTAGAGCCGTTACCGACTGGATCCCACGGGATGTCAAAAGATCATGTGGCTGCCCACCTACCAGATGGTCAGACTTCTTCGTCAAGACCCTGAGCGACGGTTTGAGGCTGAAGCAAGCAGATGCCATTGGGCTACACTGGCACGTGATAGGGTCAAATGGAAATGTTAGTGATACCTACTCGAGCAAACTGATGAATAACGGGATGTCAAGTGATCAAGTGAAGTTCTGGGGAGATAGCTCAAAGGTCCAGAATTGCATACTTCCTATGTTAAAACTCTTAGTTCAATCCTGGCACCATATGGTCCCCTAAGCACCACAGGGATGGCCCTTTGAGCACCTAGTCAAGCATGCTGGGTGTGGACCCTAAGCCAAAAAAGAGAGCAAAATTATATATGCATGGACATACACACACCATATAATATGATTTATATGTTGCTTTTTATAATACCTTAAATAATATAACAAAGATAGTAGTATCCCAAATATGAGTTATTTTCCCACCTTTCCAATACCCCTGTTTTTGGCTACATCCAAAGTGCTAGGGATTACTCCTGGCAGTGTTACTCTGCCTGTTGAGCCATCTCTCCATCTCTCCAGCCTATTGCAGTACACTGTTGCCCAGAACCTCTACACCTTGCCTGGAGTTACCTCCTGCAGACCACTTTGTCGATAAGGGGCGGAAAACAGTTTGGATCTGTGACTCTATGTGGCAGCATATCTTACCAAGTATTCTATGTTAGCTGAAATAAATATTTTTTTCTCATGCTACCACAATCATCGTGGGACTAAAAAGATCTTTATTTTTTATTTTATTTTAAATATTTATTATTTTATTTTAAATATTTATTATTTAAATTTAATATTTATTATACCACAGTGAGATATACAATTACAAAGATGTTAATGTTTGGGTTTTGGTCATACAGTGTTCCAGCACCCATCCCTCCACCAGTGCCCATTTCCCACCACCAATGTCCCCGATTCCCTCCTCCTTCCCATAACCTGCCTCTATGGCAGGTTCTTTATCTCTTTTCTCTCTTTCTCTTTCTCTCTCTCTCTCTCTTCTCTCTTCATTCTCTTACACATTGCGGATTGCAATACATACACTTAGAGGCTATCATGTGTATCTCTTTGCTTATATTCAATGATCAGTTCTAGGCTGGTATGATCACTTTTGACAATTATTAGCACACTGTTCCCTTCTCTATCTTAACTAATTGCGAACTCCCACATATTTGCGGTGGTGTCTGCCTTTGACAAGACCTATTGATGCATGTTTTGCCTGAACTTGGATATTGGGGATATTGGTATCATTATATGTGTGTGTATGTGTGTGTGTGTGTGTGTGTGTGTGTGTGTGTGTGATGCAAATAAATACAGTCATTCTACATCTGTCTTTTTCCTTCTGGCTAATTTCACTCAACATGATCCTCTCCATGCCCATCCATTTATAGGCAAATTTCATAACTTCATTTTTCCTAACAGCTGAATCCATTGTATGTATAGATGTACCAAAGTTTCTTTATCCAATCATCAGTTCTCAGGCACTCTGGTTGTTTTCAGAATCTGGCTATTGTGAAAAATGCTGCTATGAAAATAAAAGTTCAGATGGTGTTTCTGCTGTGTGTTTTTGGCTTCCCAGGGTATATTCCCAGGAGTGGTATGGTTGGGTCAAATGGGAGATCAATTTCTAGTCTTTGGAGGAATGTCCACATTGTTTTCCAGAAAGGCTGGACCAATCGACATTCCCACCAACAATGGATGAGAGGTTTCCCCCCCCCGCCCCATCCACGCCAGCACTTGCTGTTCTTGCTCTTTTGGATATGCGCCAGTCTCTGTGGTGTAAGATGATATCTCATTGTTGTTTTGATTTGCATCTCTCTGATGGTTAATGATGATGAGCATTTTTCATATGCCTTTTGGCCATTCTAATTTCTTCCTTGTCAAAGTTTTCTGTTCATCTCTTCTCCCCATTTTTTGATGGGGTTGGCTGTTTTCATCTTGTAAAGTTCTACCAGTGCCTGATATATCCTGATATTAATCCCTTATCAGATGGGTATTGGGTGAATATTCTTTCCCATTCTGTGGACTGTCTCTTTTGGTCACTGTTTCTTTTGAGGTACAGAAGCTTTTAGTTTCATGTAGTCCCATATGTCTATCTTTGCTTCTAGTTGCTTTGTTAGTGGTGTTTCATCTTTGAAGATGCCTTTAGCTTCAATGTCATGGAGGGTTTTCCTATATTTTCTTCGACGTTCTTTATGGAATCAGGTCACAGTGAGTATCATTCATTCTCAATGGAGAAAAACTTTCACCCTTCCCCTAAGATCGGGGACAAGACAAGACACTCTCACCACTTCTATTCAATATAGTACTGGAAGTATTTGCAATAGCAATCAGAGAAGAGGACATTAAGGGCACCCAGATAGGCAAGAAAGAAGTCAAGCTATCACTACTTGCAGATGACATGATATTATACCTAGAGAACCCTACACTCTCTACCAAAAAGCTCCTAGAAATAATAAATACCTATATTAGAGTGGCAGGGTACCAAATCAATACCCAAAAATCAGTGGCTTTCCTCTATACAAATAACAAAAGAGAAGAAAGTGATATTAAGAAAATGATCCCATTCACAATTATGCCACAGAAAATCAAATTCCTAGGAATCAGTTTGAAGAAGAATGTAAAGGATCTCTACAAAGAGAACTACAAAACATTACTTCAAGAAATAAAAGAGGACACAAGGAAATGGAAGCATTGTTCATGGATTGGGAGAACCAATGTTGTCAAAATAGCAATACTCCCTAGAGTTTTATATAGATTCAATGTGGTCCCTATAAAAACACCCATGACGTTCTTCAAAGAAATTGATCAAACACTCCTGAAATTTGTATGGAATAATAAACCCCCACGAATAGCTAAAGCAATCCTTGGGGAAAGATGGGAGGCATCACCTTTCCCAACTGCAAACTGTACTACATAGCAGTAGTAATTAAAACAGCATGGTATTGGAATAAAAACAGATCTGTGGACCTATGGAATAGAGTTGATTATCCTGACACCCAGGCTCAAATACATGATCATTTAATCTTCGATAAAGGAGCAAAAAAGTACAAAATGGATCAAGGAAAGCCTCTTCAACAAGTGGTGCTGGGAAAACTGGGCAGCAATATGTAAAAAAATGAATTTGGACCTGTGTCTAACACCATGCAGAAAAATCAGATCAAAATGGATTAAGGACTAAATAGAACTTACCAGTATATTTACCTGGCCATGTTGGATCTCTAAGTATAACCTAGTTATAATTAGACCACAGAGAAATGCTGTTTGCCTCCAAGCAAGCAAGCGTGGCTCTCTAATAAGTCTAAAGGCCAATAAATAAAACAACTATGAAGTAAAGATGAGAATCTTGTGAACCTTGGAGAAATATATACCTGGTTGTAGAATATCCATTGATACAGATGCATAGATGCATGCCCTCCCCCCACATCTGCATAGGGCCTGGTGGAAAACCAAGGGCTGCAGCCTTGGCTGGGGCAATATCAACATTTCAATGGGACTAGGTGAGGTCCTGGGAGAAGTTACCTGGAGATTGACCTTAACGGCTTTCCATTGATGTGGACCTGGCAGGGCTGAAAAGTTCTAAAACCTGTAGCCTGCTTTCTTCCTCGCCTCCTCTTCTCTTCTTCCTCTTCACCCTCTGCCTCCTCTCTCCTTCTCCGTTCTCTTCCCTGTTGCCTTAGCATGCGGTAGCAGCCATCTTGGCCTAGGATTCTAAACGTACAAGTGGCCCGGGCCCAGCTCTCTGACAAGTGGAGGCCCCAGTGTTCCCTGACACAGCCCTCCATCTCTCTCAATATCTCCGTCTCTCCATCTCTCCAGCCCTTCAGCCCCTGCTGTCAGGGCTGTGTTATTAGTCCTGGCCCATGGGCTATGGGGCCCACTCAGTCCCAGGCCAAAGTCAGGGAGCTGGTGTGCCCACTGCTTTGTGATGAAGGACGTTCTCTGAGCTGGAGATGGCAGAGCCATAAGACCAAGCAATCTGAGTGTTCAGAGGCTACCTGGACAGTAGTCACTGGGTGAGATCATGTGAGAAATAAATTTTTTGTTCAACTAAGCAGCAAAGTCTAGCTTGTGCTTATGACCCCGCAGAATCCTACCTGGGCAGCAGTTCGTCTCTGCATGTCCACACACCTCACTGCTCCAAACAGCAGCACAGATATGCCACAGTGGTGCACCAGCCCGACTTTAGGCTGCTCCCAATTTTGTGGTGGCTGTTAATTTTTACTACAAGCTATATTATTGCTAATGCTACTTTATACTCAATTCTGGTAACACACATGAAAATTTCATGTTTTTGATTTTTTTTTTTCATCACACCCACCATTGCTCAGGGGGTTACTCCTGGCTCTGCACTCAGGAATAACTCCTGGCAGTGCTTGGGGGACCATATGGGATACCAGGAATCAAACCTGGGTGGGCCGCATGCAAGGCAAATGCCCTACCCACTGTACTATTGCTCCAATCCCTCATAGGGTATTTTTTTTTTTTGTTGAAAATTCTTCAAAACAAAAGTACCGGGTCATAGACTAGTACACGTAAATTCTTTTATAATTCATTGATTTAGTGGTAGTGGGATGGAACCCAGGGCCATATACACACACACCGCAAGTGACTTACACTGAGTCACATCACTGGCCCCTTAAATAAGCAATGTGCAGCTGCTCGTTTGCATGCTAAAACCCTTAGTTTTAGTGAATATCCAAAACTAGAAGTTATATAAAGAGTGAGGCTAAAAAAAGTCTCTAGTAATCAGACCCTATCCCACAACTTCCAGAACCTTCTTCTGACTATAACCAATGCTCACAAATTCCTGGGTCACTTTGTCTTCCCATCGTTCATCGATTTGCTCGAGTGGGTGCCAGTAACGTCCCCATTCATTGGGAACCAGGTCCATTATTGTTACTGTTTTTGGCATATTGGATACATCACGGGTAGCTTTCCAGGCTCTGCCGTGACTCTGGGTTCATCCCAGGAGGCCCAGTCTCTTTCTGTGTCAGACCATCCACCATCCAGGACCCAGGGGCAGAGCCCTGGGGGGTATAGACGAGCCTGCCTCCTGTCTGCCACCTGCCAACACAGCCGGGCTCCACAGCCACATCTGCAACACCTCAAGGGGCAGGAAATTCCTGGGTATTCTGAGAAATATTACATATAAGTAAATTTTATCTTTCATGTGTAAATGTAAAAAATTTAGTCTGTACATGCTCATCCAAGAATACGCACACAAATATGAATACTTAAGGTGGCTTCTGAAAGATATTTCTACATTGTGTCTCTGAGAGAGTGCCCTTTCCCCATGCCCTTGTGAGGGCAGTTTGAAAGTAAGAGGCATTCATGCAGTGCTTCTGTGCTCAGCAGGGTAATGGCTGCTAATGTCTGGGCACACCTTTCTTGTTATCTCAATAGAACTTCAACCAACACTGTCAGGTGAGCTCCTCCTTTCTGCAGGGCACCGGACCTTGCACAAGCAGGGGTTAGAGGTACAGTCGAAGATCACACAGATGGGAGCCAGAGCAATAGTACAGCAGGTAGGGCAACAAGCCTTACATGTGGCCAACCGGGATTCAATCCCGGGCATCTGATATGGCTCCCTGAGCACCACCAGGAGTGATCCCTGAGTGCAGAGCCAGGAGAAAGCCCTGAGCACCATTGGGTATGGTCCAAAAACAACAAAGATTCACACAGACCTCAGAGTTGGGTTTCTGTGCTCGGGGTTCTCATTCACATTCAACCAGTCTCCTGTGATAAAGTGAACTCATGAATGTGGAACCCGCAGAAAGGGGGAAAACAAAAAACTCCATGACCTGTTTGCACAAATTCACAGTAATCAAGACTTCCTCAGGGAGGTGAAACTGGCCAATGCAACCTCTAAAGCAACCGACAGTGAGAATGGGCTAAGTCAACCATGCTAGGGTGCAGGCTACGGAGGACCAGCAGGACGCAGCAAGAGTACTAGGGGCAAGGTGAGCAGAGAGAACGCGGGGAGGCAGCCGTGAGCCTGATGCGGCTACTGGTGTGTGCAAGCACTACAGAGCAGTGGCAGAGGGTGACAACAGTGACCAAGGTCAGGGAGCAACGTGACATGGACAGCACGCAAAGGGCGACGGAGTTGGAGAGCACAGTGCCAGGAGCCGAAGTGAGGTGGAGGAAGGAAGGGCTGGGAGCGGCTGGTAAGAGAAACAGAAGGGAGGATACACACTGCTGATAAGGAACCCCAAAGGTCAGCGGTCACAGAGCTGGCACAGCCAGAGAGGGCGAGGTGGCCTGTCTCAGAATGTGGTAAAGGAGTTTCTCAGGTCACCAAGCTCTAAAGAGCAGACTAAATGTGAGCATTTATCAAGATGTGTCATGCTTATAATTTGGGGGGTGGATAAAGTCTGGGAACTTTTAAGACCTTTGCCTGTTTTGAAATAACTGTTCCGGGATCACACTTTCCTGGGTTGGAGGGTGAATGAAAGCATAAGCGCGTGACCTCCCTCCCTCTCCTTGCCCCTCTGTCCTGGGCCACGTCTCCTGCAAGCCGCTTCTCAAACACAGCCCCTCTGCTCCTATTAAACGCCTTAGTTTGATTTCGCCAATAGCTTCTGCCCACTTCTGGTTTCAACCTGGCTCCTAATTTCTTTCTATGCTTAGGCTTTGTCTTCTAATTGTGAAATACTTTATAAAGACACAGTGTGCTATCTACACAAATTCATCCCGACTCTCCTGTGCCAGCAGCCCTCAGATTCTGCTCAGGTCTCACCCCTCTCCAACCACATACCCCTTACTCCAAAGTATAGCAGCACAGGCAATGGAGTTTAGCTCCTTAAGATCAGATCTTGATAAATCTAAGCTATAATTGGACATTTCAACTCTTGTTAGTGATCAGATTAGGAAAATTCCCTTGATCTACATGAAAATGAGGGGGCATTCCTATCAAATACTTACATAAGCACAGAGTACCAGAATCCTTGTCTTTAGGGCAGCAGAACCAGCTTTAAACAGTTAATGCACGAGGGAGGGACCCTGGTCCTTGAGGACACAAGCAACTAGATTATCTAACTTCATCCTGCTTCTTGAATTGTTATAAGAGAAACATCTTGTCCCTTGCTGTTTAAGCTACTTTTTATTTGGGTTATTCTGTGACCTGTAGCCAAAGCATCCTGCTTCAGAGAAAAGCTGATAAGCTTAGTTTTGAGCACCAAAACTGAATTATGAGACATCCGTATAGAAATTGGGCCAAAGAAGAAATAAGAAGCATGAGAAAGAACAAAGTGAAGGGACCAGACAGAGCGATATTTAGTTAAGATAAGTAAGTCATAGGTAGGTAGGATCATGGCTAATGATAACTAACAATTAGCCAGTGTTTTATGTGCTAAGTATCACTCCAGATGTGCTAACGTAGTTTACCTCCTCTTCACCCATCACTCTAAATGTTCTCCCTCCCACTTCACTCATGGCAGTATTGAGTCCTAGAAAGGTTTAGTAACTTGCCACAGATCACCAAGGTTGGGGGCCAAAGCACCATGATTTAAACCAGTAGGTTGATAACAGTCAACACTCTACTTCAAAGAAAGAGGAAATAGTAGGATGATCAATGTAAGTATTCAGGGAAGTAGAGATAAGACAAACTTTCTAGGGGGCAAAAACAAGAGTTGATTCAATTGGAGGGACAGAGTGATGTATGAGAAACATACTTTGAACATCAAGGAACCAGAGTGACCATCAGAATATGTTTCCAACCACCACTCCGAGGATGGTGCCAGGCGGCAGGTATAAAAGAGGCTAAAAACACAGAGAGTATCAGATGAGGGTGAGGTTCTGGCCCCTAGGCAGTGTGCAGTGTTATTATCCGGTGTGCAGTGTAAGAGTAGGAAGAGGGCTGCTGGGCACCCACCCCCACAGTCACACCTGGGAAGAGCAGTATGTGACAATGTGCGGTGAGTTCTCATTGTAAACACATATCAAGTAACTTACCAAAAGGAAAGCAAAACTCATTGAGTATCTACAAAATGCTAAGCCCTGTGCTTGCTAGGAACATTACATGTATATTATGTTCTTCACAATGAACATAATCTTCACAACGACCTTAACCATAACTGTGTCACCATCTTTTCATGCACAATTTCACCAAGCAAATGGAATTTATGATCGTGGTGTTATCCATATCTATTAGAGCACACTATTAGTTCCACTTTCAAAATACATCTGGAATTCAATCATTTTTTGTAGATGGTTCTCAGCACTTGTGATTTCCCATTAGTTGGAAAGATATTCTGGCACTGACCTTCGTCTTTCTTAAGATAGCTTCCAAATATCACCTGTGGACAAAGCCAATAAAAGTCTGGTTCTTACCCATTCCAGTAATTATCCAGCAAGTGTTGACTGTGCTATGCAATGCACTAACGGCTCAGATATACGAAGTCTGAATGGAGCCATGGGCAGAGCTGCTTCTCACAGCCCAGCCTGGGATTCAGACCAGCAAACAGGGGAAATACAGCACAGTGGCCACTACCAACAGAAGAAATGCAGGGTCCAGATGAAGGGCGTTTCACCCAGAGGGTGCAGACCTATGATGGCAATCCCAGAAGTAACACCAGGAGAGGGAATGAGAGCACAGGCAATAATTACAGCGGCCCCAGAGGAGCAGCGAAGGAAAAGGGGATTCCCACACGATCACAACAGCAACAATGGCTAAGGGGGAGCAAGGCGAGTTTCCTAAAGAGAAGTTCTTAGAGGCTGGACACTGAGTCTTGAACCCAGTGTCAGGGTGAGGAGAAGAAGAGGAATGGAGGGAGAAGATAGAAGGAAGGGGCAGGTGATGCTGGGCTTTGCAATTCAAGGAAATTTTGACTATCCAAAGAGCAAGGGGCAGTCACCGAAGGATTTCGGAGAGAGGCAAGCAGGGCTGGTCTATGACTTTCAGGAAGTGGATTCTACCTAGGACAGCATGAATGTACAGACACAGGAAAGAGGGAGAGACCTGGGTGACGGGTGTAGCCATTGCACCATCTCTGGGAGCCAAACTAGAACCTGGCAGGAGCCACAGTGAAAAGATCGTTAACAAACTGTGCTGACCTCATCTGGAGACTGAGCACAGGAGGCTGCAAATGGGGAGGAGAAAGACACGTGTCAAGATCAACTGGATCCCTGCCCTGGGTGGGAGGCAGAGGATGGCAACAGCAGAGCTTTCACACCTGCTGCACTTCTCAAGGCAGCAACACTCTGTAGGCGAGTGACCAAAGTCAGGGTCAGTCACAAAAGAAATACCATTATGTTGACATTTGGAATGTCCTTCTCTTTTTTTTTCCTATTGCGCTTATGAAGAAAAGCAAATGCTCTCTGATCTATAAACATAGAATGTGACCTTATAATGAGGGGAGGGGCAGGAGGATAAACAAAGGGCTACTTAATCAAGCAGCTATTAGTGGGTTGTTTCAGGAAGAGCCAACTAATTTGAAATAATGAAAGCAAGAATAAGAATTAACAGGCTATTTGAAATAAAGTCATTGTTTCTTCAAAATGGGATGTATGACAAATTACATCATAAATCAATCATTCTTGAAATTCAAATATTTACTCTGGGTTGCGGAAAGGACTATTTGTTACTCACACACAGTTCAGCATCAGTGCTCAGAGGGTGATGGCAAGGGGGCTTTTGCTCTAGTGATCCCTGAGAAAGAAACTTCCATCCCAAACCCACTTCCCAGTCAATGGTGCTGAGGTTAACCAGCCCGCTGAGGGGTGCAGAGAAGGGAGAAGCACAGGCATAGCATCTTTATGAGCTAGGCTTGAAGCAGTCGAACCTCAAAAACTCCACTGGGGAATGCTCATCACATCACAGGTGAACCTGAAGGGGAAAGTCTGCCCCAGAAGGAGAGGAGGCCAGGCTTGGTGAACGGTGTGTATTCACTGGTACAGATGGGGACATTCTGAGGACATGATAAATGATGAGTTTCTCTCTGCAGAGCCTAAGAGCATCAGGAAGAATACAGGAATTCAAGTGCTCAAATTCTATTGAAAATACACCTTATGAAAGAAATCTGTCTTCCAAGAGACCCATATTATGGCATTAAGATACTACAGAAAGACTCATAATCAGAAGCATATGAAAGTGAAAGAACATAGAAAAACCAAGATAGTTCCAAGAACTATCTTGATTTCCAGAAGCTCTTTTCAAGCTGAAGTTTCCTTCTTTACCAAGAGGATACCAAAAGTGGCAGTTTCTTCAACCATGCAAACAATCAACTTATGATTTTAAAAAAAAGTTACGGAATTTAATGTTGGGAGACAAAGAGGATGCAAATGGGCAGGTTTTTCCCAAGAAACAGCCTCAGTGCTTATGATTTACTTCTTTGAATGGACATCTATGAGTCAAAGAAAAGTTCTTTAAAGTACTTTTAATCAGGATCATACTAGGTTACGTGACGTTAACAAGTGAGCTCCAGAAAGCTCCAGTACTAACACGGCAAAGCTGTTTTGGCTGTTTTGCTCATGTAAGCCCTGCTCACTCCCCCCCCCCCCCATCTTGCCTGCAAATAAACACGTTGCTACAGTCACCATGGCACGGAGAAAGAAATTTTTAAAAAATGGGACCAGAGCGATAGCACAGCAGGTAAGGCGTTTGCCTTGCATGCTGCCGACCCCAGGTTCAATCCCCAGCATCCATATGGTCCCCCTCACCACCACTGAGCAAAGAGCCAGGAAGTAACCCCTGAGCATCACCGGGTGTGACCCAAAAAGCAAGAAACAAAAACAAAAAAAAAATTTAGGTCCTACAGTTTTGTTTCTGTTTGCTATTCTTGCCAGAGATAGAGTCTGACACAGGCAAGGCAAATGGGCTACCACTGAAACTCAACCCAGCACACAAGCAAGCCTTAAATACCTCTGCCCCCAAAGAGACTTGCTCTGCTCAAGGTTCAGTGACAAGTCCTGCTGTCCCAACCTAATGGCGGGTGTGGCTGGGAAACATACCAGGCTCTTCCAGGTTAACAATCTTACGGACCACACTATAGAACACACCAATACCAAGTTCTTAGGGATACTGCCTACTGCACATTTATCTCTTTATTTTTTGGGAGTCACACCAAGCTTGCTCAGGGGTCACTCCTGTTGGTGCTCGAGGGACCAGAGGCAGGGCTGGAGATCAACCCCAGGTTGGCTATGTGCAAGGGAAGCACCTTGCACACACCCCTCTGTACTGTCTCTCCAACTGTCCTCTACAAATTTACAAGCCGTATTCTGGATTCAAAATTAGCTTCTTGTAAGTTTACTTAATAGTATCGATGAATCTGTATCAATAGTATCAATGATAACAAAAATCAAATTAAATTCCTATGCTTATAAACGTAAACAAATATTTTACTTGGTGACTAGTATCATTCATCATGGTCTAAAGCCCCAGGTAAAGTGGCCAACTGATTTCTCTCAAGATCTCTTTGCTACTACATCCTAAATTCTTAAAGGAATTTACTTATACTTCAATCAATAAATACTAATTGTGAGAGTCTCCAGTATGATTTTGAGGCCTAGGACATAGCTGTGAAAAGATGTGTTTAGTTCCTACACTGATAGAACTCTTAAATCAATAGTTCGATTTAAAAGAGTAAGCTCTTATTTTAATTACCAATCACCACATTGTTAGAATCCAGAGAAACTAGAGATACGATGGAGGAGAGCAGAAAGCTCTCAGTATTGAAGGCGAGACCGAACCATTCAGGGATTTCACTGACAGCCGGAGGAGAGCCAAGGGCTGGAGAGGAGCGCAGCACCGTCCAAGCTGTTTCAGACCCAGGGCACAGGACAGGCTATACTGGCGCGCCCTGGAAACAGTCTAATCCTTCCAACCATGTCTACTCTCCAGCTTTGAAAATTTTAATATTTTTGGTTTCTCCTCCACATGACATCTGCAGCTCTATTACAAATGGACTTTGCAGGGGTCCAAGGATGGTTTGGAGACAAAACACCTGCCTTGCAAGCAGGAGGCAGAGTCCAAGGGACAGCGTGGCTCCCTTTGGCTTGGGGAGCCTGGTGGTGTGGATGTTCGGGAGCCCCAGCCTCATGCCACCACACTGGACACATCTCTGCTGCTCTGCAACCACGTGTCTGTGGCCCCTGTCATCACAGCGACAGAAAGGTAGGGGAAGGAAAAAAAAAATTTTTTTTTCTTTTTGGGTCACACCCAGCAATGCTCAGGGGTTACTCCTGGCTCTGCACTCAGGACTTACTCCTGGAAGTGCTCGGTGGACCATATGGGATGCCGGGGATTGAACCTGGGTCGGTTCTGTGCAAGACAAACACCCTACCCACTGTGCTATTGCTCCGGCCCCAAGAAGGAAAAAAAATTTAAACAGCTTGATTTGATCCTAAGTCATCTTTTGCAAAAGTCTGTGAGTCTTTAGCAACTATTCAAATACCAGAAAGAAGAACAGAACACATATTTTCTTTGAAAATGCTTCTGCTATATTACTCTTTTATATCTTATAAGTGGTCTAAACTTAATGGATGGACTTAACTTTCATTGTAGGTACAGCAAATACTTAGAAGGTAACATTAAGGACGAGTTTAAAATTCAATATTTAAGCCCTAATTCATCTTTATTGTTAAACTAGGGCTTAGCCAATTCTTTAAATGCACTATAATCATCCCTTTTTGATAGGCTTTTAAAGTAACTCTTAAAATTAGCAATTTTAGGGTCAGAAAGCCAGTTCCACTGGCCAAGTGCAAGCTCTACATAGAGGACGCCCAGCTGGTTCCAAGGCATCGCACAGTCCCCAGCACTGCAAGGGAGTGACCCTCTGGGGACACCGGGCTTGAGCACCATATGGTATGGCCAGAGCACCATAGAGCACCCAGGGCACCATAGAGTATGGCCAGATTTTTCATTAAAATAAAATGAGTAATCTTTAATCAAAAAAGAAGGAAGACAAATGGTCAGGAAAAACTACACTGTAAAACTTTTTGGTTAGGAAAACTTTAACTCATTTAGACAATGTAGGCCCAAGTAATTACTGTCTCTCAATTTCTACTTAATGAGACTCTTGTCAGAATAACCTCTAAATTTCCATTCACTGTATTAAAATCCTAAATGCATGGGATATTTTTGTACCTTCAAATGTCAATAGTCGTTTGACAAGTTGACAATGTCAACTTTATATATAACTCTGCCTAAGGTAATCACCTAATTGTAAACTGTACATTGCTGTATTTTGTAACTTTGTATACTATGTACATTGCACAATAACCAACTTCACAAAAGTACCATTTGATAATAACTGATATTATTCTGTGAAAACCAAGTCTTCCATTGTGCAGAGAAGTGTCTAAGATATCTTAGAAGCGAGTTCACTGAGAAATTAACCTGTCAAAATTTCAGGTATGAGGGTCTTTGTGACTGAAATCACCAGGATTCTCAAAGTCGGGATATCCGGGCAACCTTCCCCCACCTCCCTGTACTTCCAGCAGCCCAGGTAGGCTCACCCACAAACCACCTCCAGCACTGCTCATGTACAGCCCTGCTCCAGAGACTCATAAACAAACCTCGACAGAGATGAGCCAGTCACCAAAAGTATTCAGACACTCCCTTCTGGCCAAGGTGTCTGGGGCACTCTGGAGGGCGGGGGCGGGGAGGGAGGAAGGAGGCGAGTCAGTCCATTGCCCACCCAGATCCCGGCAGCCACTCGCTTCCACACCCCAAAATCGCTGCCATGCCTCCAACTGGACTCCAACATCTCGAGACCGAGTTCACTGAGAAGTTAACCTGTCAAAAATTTAGGCTATTGGCTCAAGAAGAGAGTGAAACAAACATCTGACAAAAACTAAGTGCTGAAATTAGGTAAGAGGACAAAAGTGGTAACCTCTCAGTACCTGTATTGCAAACCATAATGCCCAAAAGGAAAGACACAGAAAGAGCCAAGGAGAAAGAAGGAAAGTGCCTGCACACAGACAGGCTTGGGGTGGGGGGCAAACTGGGGATATTAGGTGGGAAATGTACACTAGTGAAAGGACAGGTGCTGGAACACTGTATACTGAAACTCAATCTGAACAACTTTGTAACTGTGTTTCTCACAGTGATTCAATAAGGGAGGGAGGGAGGGAGGGAGGGAGGGAGGGAGGGAGGGAGGGAGGGAGAGAGAGAGAAAGAGTGGAAGGAAGGAAGGAAGGAAGGAAGGAAGGGAGGGAGGGAGGGAGGGAGGGAGGGAGAGAGAGAGAGAGAAAGTGGAAGGAAGGGAGGGAAGGAGGGAGAGAGGGAGGGAAGGAGGGAGGAAGGAGAGAAGGAGGAAGGAAGAAGGAGGAAGGAAGGGAAGGAAGGAGGGAGGGAGGGAGGGAGGGAGGGAAGGAGGGAGGGAGGGAGGGAGGGAAGGAAGGAAGGAAGGAAGGAAGGAAGGAAGGAAGGAAGGAAGGAAGGAAGGAAGGAAGGAAGGAAGGAAGGAAGATGTCTAGGGAAACTGAAAAACTGCTATGTTCTTGAACAAATCAAATGAGGACATATTTGAAAGTTATTCATCTGGGCACCAGAAGGGAATTTAGAGTTATTGTTTAGAATTAAAAATTGGCATATTGTTATAAATAAAATAGTATTCATCTGTTAGCTACTTTACAATAATGTTGCAAAAAATGCAATAAAAATTCTATAAACTTTCTGCAATTCTAAAAGATAGAACTCAAATGTTATTCTGCTTAGGAACAAAAGAAGAGCTAGATTACCTAACAGTTTCAGCCACGAAACAGCATGGAACAAGGATATATTTCTATCTCTCTTCACTACAGTCATAAAACGATTTTTTTTCTGAATTCTGAAACTAATATTTTTGTTTGGTTTGGGGGCCACACCCAGCAATGATCAGGGGTTACTGTTAGCGCTGCACTCAGAGGTCACTTCTGGCAGCTGGAGACCATCTGGGTTTCCAGGGATTGAAGCAGGGTCAGTTGCATGCAAAGCAAGTGCCTTACCTGCAGTACTGTATCTCCAGTTCCAAACCTAATTTTTCACCTCAGTTTTAAAAACTGGTCTGTCTTGTCAGCTAAACACAGGAGCCACCATTTTCAAGGAAAGTAACCTTTCTTTGCTAGAAAAGCTTATAAAGTTACAACTTGTATTCAGCTAAAAAATTTAAAAAAGAACCAAGACAAAGGAGAATTATAGTAGGAGACTGATTTCACCTTTTCTTTCTAAACTATTTTCAAGTAGTATGATCGCCAACAATTTTCTGAGCATTACTGTGTTAAGGTTTTTACACGATTTCATTTAATGCTCACAAAAGTCCAATGTATTACTGACTTCTTATATTACAGATAAAGAACTGAGACTTCAAGAGGTTCTTGCCCAAGGTTGCAGCATTAAACAGAAAACCTGGAATTCACCCAAGCAGTCTACTACTAACCTGTGCTCTTAACCATGACTTCATCCTGCAAATACCCTGTAAACAAATATTAGTATCAAAATAATAAAGCTCAGAAAATGTCTCGCTGCACTCCCATATGCTGAGTCGTGGTTCCAGGCTAAGTACTGGCTGGAAGGAAGCTGGCTGAATAGTAACTGTGGCTCAGTGGCAGTGGGATCTGTTCGACTGGTGCAACGTGGCTGTGGAAGAATGTTTTAGAGAGATGCACACAAGATCCTTTTGTTTCAAGAGCCAAAAAGTGGGGCTCGGCAGGCCGGAGAGATAGTACAGGGTGAGGCGTTTGCTTTCCTTACCACTGGCCCTCACCCAAATCCCTGGCACCACGTATGGTCCCTGAGCACCACAAGAGGTCACTCCTGAGCATCAAGGCCCCTGAGCACTGCTGGGTGTGGCCCAACAGCCTCCTCCTCTACCCACCCCCCAAAAAAGCAGAGGGGCTGGTATGCCTTCCAGCGTTCTTTTCTAGATAAAATGTTGGAAGAAAAACACAGTGATGGTGGGAGGAACGACAAAATGAAGACCTGCCACTCTCTGACCGTGTTCTAGAGTCCATGGAGGGACTCCAGCATGTGCTTTGCAGCCCAAGTTCCGTCACTCATTTATCTTTGACTGGGCAAGGAGTTAAATCATTCTAAACCTGTTTCTGCATCTGGAGAGTCAGGTACAACATCAAGTAAGGCTTCTGTAAGTACTATATGAGGCAGAGTACACAGTATAATACTGGGGTCTAATTTCCTTTATAGCCGAAAAGAAAAGGTACCGTTCCCACTATGAAATCTGCCTCATTTTCAGCTCAAATGCTTTAATTAACCAAAATTTTAAAAGATTTCTACTAAAGAGGTTGATATTACCTCTGTTTTTTCCTCAACTGGAGTATTTTAAAAAAAAGGATATCCTGGAAATCATTCAACCTACAGAAAAAAAAGGAAGCTAGCAGTTGTTGAAAAATAACTGCAGCTGCTTATTCACTTTATTCTAAAAGTATTGGCTGCTGATACAATCACACAACAGGAAAACTTCATAATGTTGGCAAAATGCAATCTGAAATGACACAGCAATAATTCCTCATTCTGCAAAAGTCAACGCCATCACTGACTTTGCCTGGACAATTTGGCTGCACAGCTAAGTGCAGCGCCAGCTTGGTTACGACCATGGAAGTTGTCCAGCCCAAAGGGAGACAAGTGTGGGTTTCAGAGGGCTCCTGGCGGAGGACTGCTGGACCCTGAGCTGGTCACATGGCTCTCTTCTCTTCAAGTCTCCCCACTTCCTAAAATAGCTCCTGTGCGGATGAAAGCTCCGGCCCTTCATAAACCTGATGCGCATATGACTTTGGCTTGTGATGGCCACTTCCCATCGTGCTCCTGGGCACCTTCTGCCTCTGCTGTGCTGCATGCTCACGTAAGCATATGCCCTCTTCTACAGGGAACAAATCGACACCCTTCATCAGATTCCTCAAGGGAGCAGTGGCCCCAAAAGGAGCCAGGGCTGCTGTTCTATCTCCTGACCCTCCGGCTCTAGTTACTTAGATTCTCCATTGGCTAATTCCTAATAATAATGGGAATGAGGGCACTTATATTAATAATATAATATCTAATCAATAATATAATAATTCATTAGCTAATAGCTAATTTTAATGATAATTCATGACTACCTCTTATGGAAATTTGACTACAAGTCAGAAACAGCGATAAGGACTTCATGAAGACTAACAATTTTTTAAAATATTTTATTATACCACTGTGAGATATACAATTACAAACATGTTCATGTTTGGGTTTCGGTCATACAGTGTTCCAGCACCCATCCCTCCACCAGGGCCCATTTCCCACCACCAATGTCCCCGATTCCGCCCTCCCTAGCCTGCCTCTATGGCAGGTTCTTTTTCTTTTTTTAAGCCTTTTATTTTATTTTAATTTTATTTTATTTTGCTTTTTGGGGGTCACACCCGGCAATGCTCAGAGGTTACTCCTGGCTCTTTGCTCAGGAATTACTCCTGGCGGTGCTCAAGGGCCCATATGGGATGCCGGGATCGAACCCAGGTTGGCCGCAAGAAAGGCAAATGCCCTACCCGTTGTGCTATAGCTCCGGCCCCTATGGCAGGTCTTTATCTCTTTTCTCTCACTATTCTCTCTCTCTCTCTCTCTCTCTTCTCTTACACATTATGAATTGCAATACATACATTTAGAAGTTACCATGTGTATATTTTTGTCTATATTCAATGCTCAGTTCTAGGCTGGTATTATCATTTGACAATTATTAGCACAGTTTCCTTCTCTGTCTTACCTAACCTCTGACTCCTACAAGTTTGTGGTAGATTGCACCTGTTGCCAAGACCTCCTGATTCATGTTTTGCCTGACCTTGGATATTGGTATCGTAATATATATGTATATGTGTGTGTGTGTGTATGTCATGCAAATGAATGCAGTCATGCTATATCTGTCTTTTTTCCTTCTGGCTAATTTCACTCAACACGATCCTCTCCATTTCCATCCATTTATAGGCAAATTTCATAACTTCATTTTTCCTAACAGCTGCATAGTATTCCATTGTGTAGATGTACCAAAGTTTCTTTATCCAATCATCAGTTCTCAGGCACTCTGGTTGTTTCCAGATTCTGGCTATTGTGAATGGTGCTAGATTAACAATTTTTTTTTTATCTCAAACTATTAGACTGGATGGACTATTTTACAGAAAGGATTCTGGGGCAAGGTGAGCCTTGAGTAGCTTAAGAATTTACAATAGTAACTGAGTTTGAGAAGCCTATTTCAAGCCCAGGTATCCTGGTCTCAGAAGCTAAAGTCACTGGGCTTCCGTGGAGAAAGAGCTGGGGTCTCTTGCCCCAACCTCTGTCCCGTCCGGGAGGCCCAGTGGACCCACCCACGAACTGCTCCCAGGCTGTCGGCCGTGAATCAGAGACACAGATACACGAGGCAGAGCTGCTATCGGCTCTCCCTGTGCTCAGCTGATATGGAGGGGTCTAGGAGGGAGGGCCGTTTCAGGCCCTGATCCGCCACCCCAACAGAGCCTCGGAAGAAGCCAGATGAACAGGCTCTCCCTGATGCACGGCAGCTTCATAGCCGCATGGTACATCAGTAAATGCAAAAACTAAGAGCACCAGCACAGCACCGTGTCATATTTGATATGCCAAAAACGGTAACAATAATAGACCTCATTCTCATGACCTGAAGGAATGGTTTGAGGCTCTTCATGTTCCTGGAGTGAGGAGAGCCCCTTAGGCTATACTAACACGATACAGGGACAAATGGAGAGGTTACTGGCACCACTCGAGCAAACTGATGAACAAAGGGAAGACAAGTGATATAAGTGAATGGAGTTTGAATTTGAACTTAGAGAATTTAGATAACCTTTTAAAAAATTTAGGATGCTGCTGGAGATCAAATCCATATATGCAAGAAAAGGGTTCTACCACTGAGCTATATCCTTGGTAGCTATATCCTAAGGTATAGCTTACCATTAAGCTATACCTTAATCCTAGAAGGTATAACAAGGGCTTAAAAATGGAGTTAAGCTTCCTGATTCAAATGATAGGTTGAGAGTAAGACCACAGATTGGCATCTGAATCGGGTTCTGGCCATTCTGTAGCTCAGCGACTTCAGGGCAGCGCCACGGAGATCTCTGAAAAGAGGTGTTGGCAGACAAGCATGCTTAATAATTAACATGCCCAGCAACCCATCAGTCTTTGTCTTCTAGGACTATTTAAAAATCAGCTAAGTAAAACTTGAGGATTGTCAGTATTACTTCTGTGGCAGAGAAACAAGGGTGTCCAGGACCTTGCTGGATGAAAATAGTGAAAGACACACAAGCACACGCACACACACACACACACACACACACACACACACAGAGCATGTCCACACAAACTCACCCTGATTGGGGTTTCCTTAATGTTTCAACAAGACCAAGTTATGAATTTCCATGAGCAGATCTAAACTTGAACTCCCAGAACTTATTCTATAAAATAAATATTACTTTATTCCCCACCTCTAACATACAAACAGCCCACCACAGAAAAAACTACTCTCACTTATAAACAATTATTTCTAAAAAGTACTAGAGAGATGGGGCCGGAGCGATAGTCCAGCAGGTAGGGCATTTGCCTTGCACCACGACAGACCCAGGTTCAATCCCGGCATCCCATATAGTCCCCTGAGCACCGCCAGGAGTAGCTCCTGAGTGAAGAGCCAGGAGTAACCCCTGAGCATCGCCAGGTGTGACCCAAAAAGCAAAAAAAAAAAAAAAAAAGTACTAGAGAGGCTCTTCAAGCCTGTGTGTTCCCCTGAACACATATCTCGCTTGCCTGTCTGTTTCTTTGATCACTTATTTCCACTCTGAAGAAGCCTGTGTTTTCTCTTGAACATATTTCCCCTCTTTGTCTCCTCTCACATATTGCTAATCAAATTTCATTAGATAAAAGCTATCTTGTTTTACTAAAAAAAAAGTACTAGATAGAAAGGAGGGAAGGCAGGGAAGAAGAAGGGAGGGAGAGGGAGAAAGTATACATATTGAATATTTATATTTGGTGTATGTGTGTGCATATATGTATATACACACATATACACACATATATACTTATATATACATATATGGACTCACAGACATGGGCAGAGCTGCTACTGGCTCTCCCTATGCCCAGCCACTCATGAGGCACCTGGTAGGAATGGTAGGTTCTAGCTCTGGCCCGCCACCTGAGCAGAGTCTCACAACAAACCAGACGATACCCCACTCCATGAGGGCCTCCATTTTCCACATCCAGACTTCCCCCCTGTCAGAACTCCACCCAGCAGACCAGCCTATCACAGCCCGGCTGGCGCAGCTGCTGCTGCGGCAGTGCGGTTCATCAATAAATGCTGGATTTTGAGATTAAGAGTATGCTACCCGCACGGCAGAGCCTGGCAAGCTACCTGTGTTGTATTTGATATGCCAAATACCAGTAACAATTATAGACCTCATTCCCATGACCTGATGGAATAGTTTGAGGCTCTTTATGTTCCTGGAGCAAGCAGGTGCCCTTTGGCTCTACTTTCTTGAGACAGGTCATTTGGAGATGTTACTGGTGCCCGCTCAAGCAAATCGATGATGAACGGGAAGACAGTGATACATATATACACACACACACACACACACACATATACAATCTTGGTATGTGCTTGTGTTTGATATACATACACACATACCAAGACAATTTTGTCAATCCTGGTAAGAACAATGACCAAAACCATCACTTAGTTTTGGGGTTTAGAACCACACCCATTAGTGCTCAGGGGTTATTACTGACTGTGCTCAGGAATCACTCCTCGTGGTGCAGCAGTGAGGGTCACACTCAGTGGCTTTTGGGGTACCATATGCAATGCCAGGAAATGAATCATGGTTGGTCACATGCAGGGCAAGTTATGAATGTGAATAATATTACTTGGAAGATGTAAACTGGGCCCAGTACGGCAACTTCCCTTCTCCATATTCCTCTACCTTTCTTCCTTATTAACAGGAGCCCAGTTTGGTTTAGGAAGCCAAGGATCATAATTAAAAAGTACTGAGGGCCAGGAATACAGCTCAGTGGTAAAGCACATGGCAGCATGTGTGAGGCTCTGGGTTGACCCCTGGGCAACTTTCCCAGCTACAGGTGACACCTCGAGTCATGGTGAAACCGCATTTTGGTCAGATATAAGTCAAAGGTTCCTAGGAGAGCTCTGCTCCCCCAGTAGTTCTGCTTTCCGTCCGTTTCCTCTTTCTGTTGCTGTCTAGGATACATACTGAAGAGGAGCGCACCTCATGAGCTTGAGTCAGGAGCCCTGGGGAGCCACCCGGGGAGACCAGGGGTGGGGGCAAGGCTGCGGCTATGATCCATCTGTCTGGCCGCCTGCTGCTGTGTATTCAGGGAGAAAAGAGAAGCCCTAGAAACGACGAGATTGAGATCTGGGCTGTGACTCTGTGGCCGAGCACAGGCCTCACTTCTGAAGACCAGTGTTTCATCCCTGACAGCACCAAAATGAAACTAAAATTAAAAGAACCTCCATGCAAAAAAAAAAAACAAAACCCTACCTGGCTAAGCCAATAATTTTGGCAGTCTCTTCCATATAAGCCAAATCTAGTCTCAACCGAAATACCACTAGAAATAGACTATTCTTATAACTAATCAAAAACCTGGTTGATAAAAGGGAGGAAAGGAAAATAAAGTTGTAGTTGCAAAGGAAATCACTAGATAAATACCCTCTAAACTAATTGTAAGAGCTTGAATTATGAAAGGGAAAATGTATCGTAAAACAAAGCAAGACTATTAAAGATTATTAAAGATAAAAAAATTACACCAAGTACAATGTACTAAAATGAGATAATTGTCTGACAGTACTGTTCAATTATTTTCATTATGACATTAAAGGACTTATATAAAATCCTTTAAATCAAGTTTCTAAATGGTCATAAAGTCTAATCAAATTATATGGAGACCAGAGATTTGATACCAATTCTCAAAAAATTAAACTTACAATCATTCTCTCTCTCTTTTTCGCTGTGTGTCTCCTGTGTGTGTGTGTGTGTGTGTGTGTGTGTGTGTGATCTGCCGTAGTGGGAGTTAAACCCAGAGCCTCATACAGACAAGACCGTCACTGGCTGAAGGGTCACTCCTGATATACATGGGGGAACATGTGCTATCAGGCCCTGAACCTGAACCTCCTGCAAAGCAAGACTCCAACCCGTTGCACACTTTCACCTGGAGACTCTTTTTATTTGCTTTTCAGATTCAGTAGTGCTTGGGAGCTACTCCCAGCTACATGCTGAGGGGCCATTCCCAGCAGCGGTGTCTAGGCATCGAATCTGGCTTCCTCCATGGGAAGCATTTTCTCAGCCCACTGAGTTATCTCTCTGACTCCACACTCAGAATCATAAGGAAATTTCACTTTGGAACTTTAAAAGTGGGTTTAAAAGTCCTACTTTAGAAAAGTAAAGGTGAATGGAACAAATTACTATATTTTCACATGACAAGACATTGCAGAAAGGGTCAGCTCTCGGGGCTACAGAGTCATCACAGTGACCCTATATGGTTACTACCACCGTCACTCACACCCATTATTTCTGTCACCCTCGCATCGACACAGGTACAAGCACTGCTCCTGCTTTATATACAGCAGCTCGGGGCCACAGCACAGGGACAGGAGATGTGTCCAGGCTTCCTCCTGAGGTTTGCTCTGATCAACTCATCACACAAACCTGTCCCCTACCAAGACAACAAACTCCATGAAACGCAGTATGCAAGACCTCTGTTCATATGAGAAGCATGTGACCAAGGGGGTATTTCTAAATAACAAGTTATGGATCGATGACTCAGTGGATAGCTTGGGGCAGAGTGAATCTCTATTCTGAAACAAGTAAAATTCAATCTCTACCCTGGTACCTTACAGGAAGAGTAGACTCCACAAGCATTTATGATTTAACATACCAAAATCAACATATTTTCATAATCTTAAATCTGGAGAGATCTTTATAATCATGATGCCTAACTCAGAAGACATAAAGAATAAGGCTGACAGACTGACAGTATAAAAATTTAAAACTTTAGTGAAAGTTACTACAAAGTTAAAGAAAAAACTGACAAATCTTCTTTAATAGAAGTAAAGCTATTAAAATCAAAGTTTAATTAAAAATAGGTTAGAGCATAAGAATAGTTCAGACTACTAAAGAAAGGTACTTGACCGGACTAGCATTATGGTAATGTACACTCAAATAATGACATGCCAATTGTAATAACAAACACTGTTTACAACGGCAAAATCTAGTGTAAGAGATAGGACTTTTGGTTAACAAATCTAAACATTTGAGAAAGGCGTTTGATAAAAGCCCTTAAAGTGAGTGAGTATGGGCAAGAACAGGTACATACACAGCAGTTTGTCTGTAATGCCAAAACATTACAAAACCACCAATATTTCTGTGACTAAGAGAATGGTTACAAGCAAACAAGGAGATACTACACCGTCACTAGAAAGATTGAGACAAATTCAGCATATTTACATGGAACAGGTTAAGAAGATAATGTACACAATGAAAAAGAAAAACCATACTATAATTATAGGACATCATTATGGCAAGACCCCTTTTTAAAAAACCCTCCCACCCTCTCCTCTTCCCCTTCTCTCTCTCTCTTCTCTCCATAACCAACTAGTTTTCCAAATGCTTCTGTACTCCAGAAGAGAAAGGTCAAGCTTTCAATGTTTACTTTTGGGGAGTGAACTGGTGGAGGGGGAGGAAAATTCACTTCACTTCATTTACACCTGATTATTTGAAAGTTACTAACCTGCTTTTCTTTAATAATTAGAGATAATAAGGATGTTCGAAAGTAAACCAGAGTAGAGTAATGAAATGTTAAAAGTTAATTAGAATATGAGAGCTTTATCCAAATAACAGCATATCTCTGTTTTTCTCAGTTCTGGCTTATTTGAAAATCATATCAGAATTATCTAAGACTGCTCAGCTGTGTGTGGAACATTTTTACATATAAATTAAATCCTAAGAAAACAAAAGTGTCCATAATAGATTTCTTTACTGCAGTTATTTTGCACATCTATTTTTCTCAAATGAGGAAACATGCTCACGTGCACTTTTTCAAACATTTGAAACATTTACGGCCATTTGAGCTGTCTGGACATGATGGGAAATAACGGCTGCTCCTTATCAGAACGCTCTGTCCACAGAGAAGATGTGATGTTGACATGGTGGAAAAATGCCCGTTGCTCAAAAGAAAACACTTCCTGAAGGATTCAGAGGTATTTCAGGGATGTGATGATACATGTTCCCTAACCTTGATTAGCTCGCCCTGTCCGTCTACTCCCCAGACACTGCACTCTTTTCCTTCCACAGAGCTCATCAGACCTTCCTGGACTCGACTGTTTACTCCTCTGCAACCAACACCCCCATCCCCACCCACCCAAAAGCACGGGCCCTGCCACAGAGCGGGTCAATGAAAGCTAACTGACATGAAGAAATGCTTTTAGACGCATGTTTTAAAACACGATCGAGATGCTTACCTTAGAGAAACAGTCTTTGCTTGACCAAACTTACAGTGCTGATTCCTCTCCTGGGCCCATCTGCACTGGTCCTTGTAAAGTCTGTTTTGGGGAAAGGGGGTGCTTTGGGGCCACCCCAGAGGTGTTCTGGGCTTATTCCTGGCTCTGTGCTCAAGACATCACGCCTTGCAGTGCTTGGAGACCATATTATCCCCAAGGTGCTGGGGATCCAGCCCAGGTCAGCCATGTGTAAAGCAAGTCTCCTGCCTGGCGCCACGTGCTATTGCTCCAGTCCCTGTACAGTATTTTTAAGAGGTTCCATTAAATCAGTGCAGTAAGAGTTACCCCATCAGCATCTGCTCACCATCTATTCTGATCAGCCCTCTTCCCCTCCCACACCACTTCCAGGTAGAGGTCTGACCACCCAGGTCTGCCTGCAACAGAAGGCCCGTGACAGGGCCTCAGCAGACACTGCACCTGCCCAGTCCCCTTCTTAAAGACACTCCATCCACTAACGCCAACTCTGCCCCCACCACGAACCCCCCCACTTGCTCATGCTGGAGCCAGGATTCCCAATCCCTTGCTAAAAAAAATTCCACTCCCACTGTGGGGGAGGTCTACAGTTATCACAAGAAATCACCCCACCCCATAAAGTTCTTTGACTGCTTTAACAAGTTTCTCTGATTTTATTACCTCAGAAATAAGAGATTACTGATTTAGTAGGAACAGGAAACCTACGTCTTGAAGATCCTCTGTGGAAAACAGGCATCCTTTAGAAATTTCAATTTGTTATTAATAACGTCTGAGATCTAGGCTAGGGATAGGATCAGTGATGGAGCCCTTGTCTTGCCTTTGTAAGACTTTTCCTTTGATCCCTGGTACTGCAAAAGCGAAACAGAACAAAAATCTGAAACCTACTAAAGCGTGGTATTTAATCAAACTGAGTATACAAAGGAAGCTAGAGATGATGTCGCACACCAAATCCTGGCCTGCTTTAGAACACAGTGGACACTAGCCCTCCCTGCTTTCACCAAAGTGGACATTTTATACTGAACAGGAGACCTATTCTGAATAGTAAACAAACCCATCATGCATAAAATTATCTTGAGAAAACATAAAAACAGAAAAGAGCAAACATAAAATTATCTTGAGAAGACATGAAAAAGTGAGATATCTATGTATTTCTCATGCACCTCATGATTCCCTATTAAATTCAGATAAAACCATACTTAAAAGGCATCTATTGGGAGCACATGCCTGGCACAGACAAGGGTCTGAGCTCAACCCACTGCATGCCCTGGGGCCATCCCAGCACCTCTGAGTTTGAGCAATAAACCCTCGGGTCAGCACTGTGACACAGAGTTTCTTTGGGAAATGGGCCCTGGCCCTTCCCAGCACAGCCCCTATGAAAGAAAATCGAAGTAAATTTATGGGGAAGCATGGAAATGCAAAAGTCACTATGGAGAACAGTATGGAGGTTCGTTAAAGCTTTAACACTAAATTACCACGAGGGCCAGAAGGACAATACAGCAGGTGGGGCATTTGCCTTATATGCAGCTGATCCTGATTAGATCCCGACATCACATATGGTCCTCGGAGGCCCATTAGGAGTGATCCCTGGGTGAAGAGTCAGGAGAACACCCAGAGGGTGTGGTCCAAATGTTTTAATTAGCACATGATCCAGCAATTTCACTTCTAGGTATACACTCCAAGCTCTGCCAGTGGCCGAAAGTTTCCAGGAAAGGCTCCTGTTCATTTTTAAGAGGAACTTCTGGGCTGAGAGATAGCACAGGGATTAAGGTGTTTTCCTGGCACACTGCCAACGCTGGTTCACTCCCAGACACCATATATGGTCTCTGCCAGGAATCACTCCTGAGCACAGAGTCAGAGACAGTCCTAAGCACTGCTGGGTGGGGCATTCAAACCAAAAATTTAATTTAAAAAAAAGGAAACCTTGACACATGCTATAACCTGGAGAACCAAAAACAAAGATTATGCGAGTTAAACCAGGCACAACAGGACTAACGCTATCTGCTATCAGCTACAATGAGACACCTGCAAGAATCAAACTCATTGAGAGAGAAAGGAGAGCCAGGCATGGGGTTGGTGTGAGAAGGCAGTGTTCACAGAGTTCCAATGCAGGATGACGAAACTGTTCTGTAGGACAAAATGAATCTATTTAATGCCACCAAAATGTACATTCAAACCCGGTAAAATGGCAAAAGTTATTTTTTACCACCAGAAAACTCAGTAAGAAGCATTTCATATTTTCAATGAATACTTTTCATTTCTCTAAATTTTGAAACTCTGCTCCATCAACCAACAGGCACCAAAAAGGAAGAAAGGTAGGATAAAAAAGACATTAAAGACAAATTCAAGAATTCAAAGCCCACAAAATAGACGGTCAGGGACTATACTGCCTTACTGTTTGGGGTTTTTTTTTAAAGCCAAAGAAAGGAAAAAAGTAAAGTTTAAGCTCTCATTAAGTAGGAGAATATTTTCAAAATATTTTCAGAAACCTGAGTTAGCAGCAAATTAGGATGCCTATCTTTGAAACTTAATAACCACATTTTCAGTGAGGAAAAAGGGCTAACACTGTGAAAGAGCAAAAGAATAATGCTTACCAAGTCTGAGCCACCCGCTGGCCCAGAGCCCAGGAGCACTGACCGCTAAATACCAGGCCCAGAGCAAACAGTGAGCAAGGGAGAGGCTCAGCACGCCCTAACAGACGAGTCACATGAAGACCTACATGGCACAAGCCGAGAGCCAGAGACACAAATGGCAGGCAATCCTTTCCAGAAAGACCCAGGGAGAGAGATCACGACTTCAGTAAGTCAGACTCAGATTCAAGTCTTCTGTGATTCAAAGGAGCCACCAGATGGGGGCTGGAGATGGAGCTGGAGCCCACTGTCAGAGCTCTGCATGTCTGAGGTCCTGAATTCGATCCCTGGCACTCCAAAAATACACAAACCCCATCTTCTGGTTTATTTCAAAGGAGAAGATGGGGTGGGCTGGTACAGTCCAGCAACTGAGGAGTTGCCGAGCATGTAGCCACGGTGCCAGCCCCAGTTTGAATGCTGGCAGCTGGCATATGATTCTCTGAACACTGAGCCAGACACAGTACCTGAGGACGACTGTGTGTGCCCTCCTCACTAGCCCCCTTTAAGCACAACAGGGAACAGCAGGTAGGTGTGTCTGCGTAGGAATCTGAGGTGGGATGCTACGTGGGTAAGTATGTGCTGGGACCAGTGGGGAGGGAACAGAGAGCAAGACACTGGCAAAATTCACAACTTCACACTTTTGAAGGGACCAAAAGGAGCGCTCATGCAAGTTCTGAATTATTTAAACTGAGAGGCCAGGTGCCACTGTTGATGTGTTTTTCTCATTGAAAAGTCCCATCAACAACCCTCAGCATCTGTGTTCTGTATGGCAGATTTTGTTGACTCGGCATTCTTATATTCCTGTTTTTATTTCTGCAGGTCGGAAGGGGGTAAACTGAGAAACACCGAGAGGAGTGATGTGCCTGAAGCCACGGCGCCACAGCAGCCACGACCTCAGATCTCACTGCAGTGCTCGGGCTGCCTGAACTACACAGCCTTCACTTCCACACAGACAGGAGAAAGTACGTTAGGTACAAAAATGGAAACGAAAAGAAACAAACTATGCTAGGGAAGGCCAAGATAAACGATGAAACATTTACTTTTAGGATGAGGTCTTGAAATAGTGGCGCAGAACAGTTGACCTCTCCCGGGCGGGGCTGGGCGGGCATCAGAACAGGGACGGGGCCCCGTGAGGGAAGCCGAGAGCAAGGCCCGAGTCGGGGCTCCTCAGCTCGACCCTCTGCTCTGGGTGGGTCTTTAAGTCAACACCAAGCACCCCATTTTCAAACAGATAGAAAAAAAATACCCAAGTGCCTCAATGAAAAGCCATTTGCTCCCACTTTACAAAAACACTCCCCAGTATATCCTGGAAGCCAGACTGCGCCGTTCTGGACCTGGTGTGCCAGAGCAGTCAGCCGCTGGGAGCAGAGAAAGGCTTTGCAGCCCAACTGTGTTCTCTGGCTCCATATCCGGCTATTCAAGGGTTCATCTGCTTACAAGCAAAGGTAAAAATATTTAACATACAAAGATAAAATGTTCATTAAGGTTTCTCTGCTTGGTTTTGGGGCCACACCCGATGGTACTCAGAGCTTACAGCTGGCTCTGCACTCAGGGATCACTCCTGGTGGTTCTGAGGCTGAGGCTTCAGCTGCTGTACTATCTCGCTGGGCCCCAGCTTAGCTTTAGTTTCAGAGTTTTTGTAACTTCTAATTCTGCCTGGGCACTATTTTTATAGTTCAACAATTTCTTGTTTTCACATTTAATTCTCTCTATATTTTTTATTGTGGTATCATAGTATTACAATTAACATTACAATAGTATTGAAGTCATTCCCTGTGCACCTCGTGAGACACTAGTCAGACATCCCTAGCCACGGTACCTACCATCACAGGCTTCTCCACCCCTTTAGCAATCAACCAAGCAATTTCTAAGAATAAATTAGTTGACCTAGTAGGTGTAGTCATTAATATTAGGAATCCATCAACTTTCCCAGGTATCTGGAGTTGATGCCAAGAGCTGGAGATGATGTGGAAGAGGGAAAGAACGCCACAGGGTGCTATGGATAGAGCAGGGGGTTTTCAACAGAGATTGCCATTTGCTGGTAACTGATGGTGGGGGGGGTCAACTGTGCTCTGAATGACTAGAGTGATCTTTGAAAAGCAGTAATATTTAATGCAAGGTAATACTGCAAAATCCCCCATCCAGTGAAACTTGCTTTTATCACAACATCACTTGTCACTTGTCTTCCCGTTGTTCATCCATTTGCTCGAGCAGTCACCAGTATGAAGGCATTTCCCTTGCTCACTGTTTGCTCTGCACCTGGTATTTAGTGGTTAGTGAGGCTCCATTCATTGGGAATGAGGTCCATTATTGTTACTGTTTTTGGCATATCGAATATACCAAGGGTAGCTTGCCAGGCTCTGCCATGGCTCTGGGTTCAACCCATGAGACCCAGTCTTTTTCTATGTCAGACCATCAACCATCCAGGGCCCACGGGGCATAGCTCTGGATGTAGACAAACCTGTCTCCTGTCTTCCACCTGCTGGCGCAGCCGGGCACCCAAGCCATACCTGCAACACCTCGATGGGCAGAACATTTATCACAACATAAAACTGAAAAACATCTGACTGTAGAGTAGCCCCGGAAGCTGCTAGCCAGGATTAGAGCGGGGGATGTGTGAAAGCAGGCAGAGGGCCGGGAGTTGATCAAAACCAGGCTGCAGGGGAAGGGAGTGCTGAGCCAGTGCCCGCATGCATCAGACCCTGGGTTTGATGCCTGGTACTGCACGGGACTCAGCACACCGCTTGGTTTGGCCCTGGGAGATCCCAGCACTGCTGAGTGTGGCTTTGGTGCCCCCACCCAGCACCCCCAGGCCTAAGCATCACACCCCCAGGTCCAGGCACTGAACTGTTAGGCCCACAGAACCAGGCAGAACATCATCCAGGTTCCCCACCCCACACCCTGGCAAGACTGAGAAAGGGCCGTGTAAAAGAAGATAATTAAATGAATGTAAAACGCAACTGGGAAAGACAAGGCTTTTATAAATATGTCACTGACTTAGGATCAATAGAAGAAAGAGTGTCATGGATTAAAAAGAAAATGGAATTCAGTGTAGAAGCCGGCAGCAATTTTGATAGAAAGGGGGACTGGAAAAGAAGCTAATCTAATCAGAAAATGCTCTCAAAATTCTGCTGATAAAAAGATTTCTTTTCCAAAGCACATAACATTCTCTTGGAGGAAAAAGAAATTGCTTTTTGATTCGTTTTGCTGGGTTAGTTCACGCTGAGTTTGAATGCAGGAACTCTATGGAAATTGCCCTCTGCTAAGGGCACCCAGGTAGCTCCTCACAAATGGAATTCATTTCACTTTTGTTCTAACTAATTTGTGAGCTTTGCCTTGCAGCACCCATGCTGATAAAGCATTAAGTGCTTCCAGATAATGAAATACTTAGTAATCCCATTAAAATATCTGTCTGAAGAGGAATATGATCATCAGGTTTCCACTAATTTGATTGTAAAATGAAAATCTTAGGTTCAATTACAAAGTAACATATGCTCAAATATCAATAAATAAGGTAAAACAACGTAATTAATTATTGGTGCAATACTGGTATTATATGCAGTTAGAAATACCCAACTGTTTCCTTTATTAACTCAGTTGGTGACCCAGAGAACTTGATTGCTTTCTTAAAATTTGATTACTTTTATGATACAAAAATAATGATGTGGGAACAGAGCGACAGTACAGCAAGTAAGGTACTTACACATGACCAACCATGTTCAATCCCCAGCACACCATATGGTCTCCTGAGCCCCACCAACAGTGACCCCTGGAGTAAGTCCTCAGTACAGTCGCGTGTGGTACATAAACAGCAACAAAAAAATAATAATAAGATGTGCCAGGGTGTTTGTGTTTAGGTTTACATATTATTCTTAAACACATATTTGAATAGTTCACGCTGACCTGCTGCTTTTTCTTTCTGGAATGTGAACTGCCTGCTCAGGTAACCTGGCACTTTACTGCCACTGCCCATAAAGGAGACGAGTCTTCTAGGTAAGGCCAGGAAGGGGCATGGACTTTGAGTCTGACTGCCCTGGACTCAGCGCTGTCACTTACGAGCTGCGCGACTCTGGGATATTCCTGCAGCCTCAGGTGTAAGGGGGTAACGGACTTCCTGGGTTCATGAGCTCCACGGACACGGGACATCTGCACAGTGCCTGGCAAGAAAGAAGGCCTGGGAAAAGGGATGCTGGGCTAGGACAAGCCCTGTCTCCATCCAACATCAGCCCTGTGAACTGAAGCAAGTCCCATTTCCTGCCTTGGTTTCCCTGCATGTGAAGCGGAGACAAAGTCCTTACTTCCATGTGGCAGCCAGCCAGCTCTGCTCACCGAGAGTCAGCTCCTGTCCTTCCAACAGTATGCACAGTGAGGGTTCAGTGGCTCCCTCCTGACGCTTGCTAACTTCAGTCTCTTATATGAGGATGCCAGGCTTGTACTGTCTACTGTCACCCAGACTCTTTGGCTCCTCTACTTCTCACATCCTGAGAGTAACTGAAATGCCTGGAAAGGGAGTCAGCTCTTCAGAAGAATAAAGATCCACCACTCCCCTGACTCAACCTCTGTATTTGTCTTTTTTCAAGTTGACTGCCCCAACCTCCCAGACCAAATGTTATCTATGACACAGAGCCTTAATAAATGCTTTTTATCATGTCTGTAAGGTTGAAGAAGAGAGAACTCTAACAACTAATATATCTCCATTTCATACCGCTCTACGTAGTAGCTGTTTTCCATAATTACTAAAGTAAATAATAGTCAGGCTCTTCAAGGTAAAGGAATAGTAAATAGAGTATCACTGATTATATATTATAGAGTGCTTAGCTATGAAAATGCTCCAATATGCCTCACAGTCTTCTCATAACTATTATTCCATAAATCAGGGGATAAGTCTGTATGCTCTGTGTTGTTTTCTGCTGGTAATTTGCCTTTATTAAAAATACCTTGCAATTTGCAATAACACATCGTGTGAAGAGCAAAAGCAAGCTAAGAAATGAAAGCGTGTTTAAAAGCAGCCATGTTACAAAATGTCAACTGCACCGATTCTACTCACTTGAGGAAGAGGGACGTTGCTTTGGTTTGTGTTTGGTTATAGGGACACACTCGGCAATGCTTGGCCTGCAGGTGCCGGCTCTGACCCAGCAGTGCTTGGGAGGCCACAGGGAGAACCCGAGGTTCTCGAAAGCCACTCAGTGTCAGGGAACAAACTTGGGAATGTGCACATGCTAGGTTATGTGTCCTACATGAGTCATATACTCAGTCCTGGATGCCTTATTTTTGAAGTAAATCTAAAAAAACACATACAGAATATAAATGATGTGTGATTTATAATCCACTGTCCTTTAAAAGTGATTTAAATTGGACTGAAATACAAATTAGCAGCTTTTAATTTGATCTATAAACTCTTCACGTGCCCATAAAACATAACCTGAAATCTCCCGAAGGGATCTGTACCAGTTTCTCTAGTAACCTGTACAGGCATTCCCCCAAGTCTAACATGCACATGATCAGTTCTGCTCAGAATAACAAGTTCTCTCAGAATGAGTTTGTGTCTCCATCCTAAGCGTCTCCCCGACCCCTCCAAACAGTACACTGAAGGGCTATGTAGCCTCTCCACTCGGTGGTCTACTGGGTATTCCGAACAAAACAACAGCCAACTCAGCTCCTGCCACTGGCCCCAAGTCAGAGCCTGCTCGCTACACCTCATCTTATATGTCAGCCATACCGTCCACTCTCGGCCCAGACTTCTCCCCACTGCCTCTGCAGCTGCCCTTAGGGCTAGGCCAGCCTCCCACTGGGCTGCTGGCCTCTGCCCTTGCTCCCTCTCCAGTTTGCTCTCTGAACAGCAGCCAGGCCCCTGCTGCCACGATCGGAAGTCAGACCAGGGCACTCCGCCGGCACAAAACCTCCAAGGGAGAAATGCCACATCTTTTCCATCAGCCCTCCGACTCCAATCCACCCACAGCCCTGACCGCACCTCCTCCACCTCCCCCTCTCACTTTGCTCCAGGCTCACTTGCCTCCTCAGAGCTCCTCCAGACGCACTCCCACCCAGAGGTCCTTGCCTCTGCTTTTCCTTCGGCTTGGAACACTCTCCTCTGGGCTGTCTGCACGGCTCATTGCCTCCCTTCCTCCAAGTCTTTATTCAAATGCCACCTAGTCTCCATCAGGTCTTCCCTGACTAGCCTCCAGGAGATCTCACATCACACACCCCAACACGGTCTTGCCGCGCTCTGCTCTCTTCCCCTACAGCAGGGTCAGGGGTCTGATGCGCTCTCTAGTTTGCCTCTATGCTATGTCTCCCTTCACTGAAAAAAAAACCTCCATGTAGGTTTAGATTTTCATGTGCTTGCTTTTCTTGCTCCCCCTCCACTAAGATCAGGAATGTCCCTAGTATATACTAAGGACTCAGTGTCTGTTGAACAAATAAATTAATGTTGTCCCAAATTAATGATCTTTGATATTATGATTAACCAGATCACATTAAATAGGCACCGAAATACAGGAACCCATCAGATTAATAAGACATTTTGGGAGGAAGGGGTGGCAAATCACTTATCCAGAGCTAGGGGTGTAGCTCCGTGGCAGAGTGTAGGCCCAAATGGGAAGCCCTGGTTTCACCCCCTGCACTGCCAGAAACAAAGGAACGGCAACAAAACCCCACCAATTTTTTGTTCACTGAATTATCCAGTAGAGGGCATGGGGTGGGGAGCAGGGAGCCCATCATTATGGAAGCTGACATAATTCTGTCGGATGAAGGTGCTTAAGCACAACTCCTCCACAACCAAGACCAAAACAAACCAAGGGTAAGGTGAGGAGAAGCAGGTCCTCAGTTTACTAAGTTAGCAGCAAGGGAATCACCCCCAATTCTTTTTCTCCTTTTCCTTCTAATCCAACAAACCAACCTGTCATGAAGATGCTCTGCAGTGTACCCAGGAAATGGATCCAATGCATCATACCACCCCCCAACACTCACTTCCCAGCCTCTCCCGAGCAGCCTGTCATGCCCCACGGCTCCTGCAGCTGGAGCTGCCTCCTTCAAATGACTATTCTGTCAGTTTTCATCAGCTGCTTCAACACATTTCTCCAATTGCTTCGCACTGGCTTCCAAAGGCCAGAGAAGCCTCCTGAACTAGCTGGTCCCACACATACCATGGGTTTTCAATCTGGTTAAATGCCTGCCTGCCTTTATTCAATGCACAATGAGCTCCACGGACATTCCTTTTCTGCTCTCAAAACATTTTGTTCTTACATGTATCATAGCACTTAACACCTACCGCCTCGTTTTGCAAAACTTCCTTCGTCACTATACAAGCTCCCAGAAGGAATCGAACCTTAGTTTCTGAACTCTGCTTTGTAGGGGTTTGGAAACCTACAACAGGAAGGCACTGAATAAAGACAATAGCCACAGGCCTCATCGGTATAAAGCTCTGAACAGGGCTCCCTGGAAAAGCTCCTACCTGCTGCCAAAGGTTCCGTGGGAGAGCAGCAGAGAACACAACAGACTGTTGAGGCCAAGAGATGCTCGGAAGGCCACTACGCATTATCTACTAGGGGCTTTAGAGGTGTGTTTAGTCAAAGTATTAAGCCTTTTTTATTTCATGGTATTTTGCAGGGGAGGCACACCTGGCAGTGCTCTACGGTAACTCCCTGCTCTGTGCTCAGAGATTACTCCTGGAGGTGCTCAGGGGATCATATGGTATTGGAGCTTGAATCTGGGCCTTCTGCATACAAAGCATGTACACGGCCTTCTGGGCTATGTATCTGGTTCCTGTAATATTGTTTCGATTTTATTGTATTTACTGTCATATTTCCCAGGATGTGTTTTGTGCTATTAAAATTTTTTGCACTGTTGAATCTATAATGCCAGCCAAGCTTAGGAAAAAAGTATTTTTGGTATGTGTAATATTCTCCGTTCAGTATTCCCTACAAATATGAGTATTTCTTTAATACTCAAATTTTCTTTATTAGAGGTGAAGAATTCCCAAGAAATGTTTGAAGGAACTCAAGGCCTTTGCATGTCAGGCATGTACTCCCTTGTGGCCTCTTAGCAAAAAAAGATACAGAACCCCCAAAATTCATGACCAGTTGGAAAACAATTGTATACAACAATATGTAAGAAAAAAAATCACATAATATTGGCACACCATGGAGATATTGTAGGTTCAGTTCCTACCCACTGTATTAAAGCAAACATCTCAATTTAAAAAAAAAAAGAGGTGTTGCAGGTGTGGCTATGGTGCCCGGCTATGTTGGCAGGTGGCAGACAGGAAATAGGCTTGTCTACACCCCCCCAAGGCTCTGCTCTGTGGGCCCTGGATGGTGGATGGTCTGACATAGGAAAAGACTGGGCCCCCTGGGATGAACCCAGAGCCATGGCAGAGCCTGGCAAGCTACCCATGGTGTATTCAATATGACAAAAATAGTAACAATAGAGATGAACTGGACAAGGGACAGACCAGATGCACAGCTGCTCTGCCCGGCCCACGTGGAGCAGCCCATGGAGTCGTTGAGGAATTGGCTAGTCCCCAGCCCAGACCAACATAGCTCCTAGGGTAAAGCAGTCATGTGGGGGGGAAAGCCACACTGGCCAGAATTGGAGCAGGGATTTGGGCTCCTCCCTCTCCATGCCAGTGGGTGTGGCTATGGGCTCGAAGCCTCCACAAGCAGATGAACCAGACAAGGGGCAGACCAGACATACAGCTGTGACAGTGTGCAGCCACGCAAGAAGCTTAGATAATAAAGTGGGCTAGGACCAGGTCCTCCCCAGGATCTTTCGTATCTGTACAACATAATGATCATTGTAGTTGTAACAAAACTGGGGAGGTTGATGGGGAATGAGGAACTATAATGTCACACTAGAACTCACTACTGAATATACACATAGATAACTGCATCATAAACCATAAGGCAAGTCACAAGGTGTAGGAGAAGAGAGAGAAATACAGAGACAGAAACAGAGATAGAGAGAAAGATGAGAGACTCAGACACATGGGCAACAGCTGCCATCTGGCTCTCCCCTAGCTCAGCTGACCATGAGGCTCCCAGGGAGGCAAGATGGGTTTTGGGAGTGGGCCCATCACTTCTGTGGGGCCTCAGAAGCAGCCGGATGAGACTCGCTCACCATAATAGCTGCCATTATTACAGTCCAGACCCCACAGCTCATCAGAATCCATGCAAGAGAGACACTGATCTCAAGACCAGCTCAGAGCAACCGAAGTTCGAGCCCAGGTAGGTGGCTCTCGGAGGCAGAGTCACCGGGCGTTCCTGGAGATGGAGGTAGGGTACCCCCTTCCCCTCTCTGACCCATCCCAGAGGCCTGGTGGCCCCACCAGCGAACTGCCTCAGGGCTCTTGGCCATGATGCAGAGACTCAGAAGCAAGGGGGAGAGCTGCCATCTGGCCCTCCCCTAGCTCAGCTGACCGTGAGGCTCCCAGGAGACAAGATGGGTTTTGGGAGTGGGCCCATCACCTCTGTAGGGCCTCGGAACCAGCCGGATGAGACTCGCTCACCATAATAGCTGCCATTTTTGCAGTCTGAACCCCTCAGCTCATCAGAACCCATGCAAGAGAGATGCTGATCTCAAGACAAGATTAGAGCAGCCGAGTTCAAGCCCAGGTAGGCGGCTCTCAGAGGCGGAAGTCACTAGGTGTTCCTGGAGATGGAGCTGGGGTTCCCTATTCCCCTCTCTAACCACCCCAGAGGCCTGGTAGCCCCGCCCATGAACTGCCTCAGGGCTCTCGGCCACGATGCAGAGACTCAAACGAACTGAGGAGAGCTGCCATCCAGCTTTCCCCTACCTCAGCCGACCATGAGGCTCCCAGGAGGCAAGATGGGTTTTGGAAGTGGGCCCATCACCTCTGTAGGGCCCCGGAAGCAGCCGGATGAGACTCACTCACCATAATATCAGCCATTTTCGTGGTCTGGACCCAGTACATCAAACTAGTGGAACCAATCATGTTCTAGAATATATATATATATATATATATATATATATATATATATATATATATATATATATTTTTTTTTTTTTTTTGCTTTTTGGGTCACACCCGGCAATGCTCAGGGGTTTCTCCTGGCTCTGCACTCAGGAATTACTCCTGGCGGTGCTCAGAGGGGCCCTATGGGATGCCGGGGATCGAACCCGGGCCAGCACTGGCCGGCCGCGTGCAAGGCTATCGCTCCAGCCCCATGTTCTAGAATATATTACAATCTACAATATGTAAGAAAGGGAAGTGAAAAGGGGGGGAGAGAGAGAGAGAGAGAGAGAGAGAGAGAGAGAGAGAGAGAGAGAGAGAGAGAGAGGGAATAAAGAACCTGCCATGGAGGCAGGCTGGGGGAAGGGGAGGGAAGTGGGGACATTGGTGATGGGTGTTGGAACACTGTAGAACCAAAATTCAAACATGAACATCTTGCAATTGTATATCTAATGGTGATATAATAAAATATTTTTTTTAAAAAAAGACAAAAAAATAAAAAAGAAGAAAAATAGAGCAGAAACAGAATATATATTCCTTGCATGTATAATATCCCAGGCTCAACCCCTGGCATTACAATAACAACAATAAAAACAAACAAACAGTTTGTCCTTTATCCAGAGGGCAAGGTAAGCCCTGAGGCGTTTACTCATGGAGCAAAGTGTTCAGAAACACATCTGGAAGACCATATTGCCATTTTGGCTATAAAAGAGGAAGACATTTGGCTATCAGTAGAAGAAAACAAAAGTACAAAGAGCCTACAGAGGAGCTGAGTAATAAATAAGAGTAAATATGCTCAACACTCTTCTTTTTGAACCCTTATGTGCTTGCATTACATATTTGTTTTTCCAAGTTGGTATTCCATCATTGAATCAATTTCCCTTCTATCCACCTGACCTTAATCCCAATCTAATTTGTGACTTTGTTTTGAAATTTGAAATGTTTAAGTTTACTTATGAAGAAGTGTAACGAGTAGACAAATTTTCCCTGAGGTTTTAAAACAACTGCTGCTTTTTCATCATGTGGTTTTACAACGGTAATGTTTTTTAGTAAAATAAAAGCAGAAGGAATAAAGGAGAGGCCTTGGAGCTGACCCAAAGTTTAGGAAATCAAACACCAAAGGAAAGGAAAAGCAATATGGACTAAGATCCAGAGCAAGATGTTAGATCAAGCTGCTGGAGAGATCCATAGAGACCGTTCTAAAACTTGGTGTTAAACAGTGTTAAGCCTCGAGCTAACTAATTGTTCTAAAGTCAAAAGTGCATAAAGAGAAACTTTCATCTGCAGACAAAGCAAGCAGGAGAACTACCAAAAATAACAATTACAAGCCATCATCATTGTATCCGAAGACCAATAGGTGTGAAAAGACACTCAAAAGAGGATTCAAGGCCGGGCTAAGTGACTGGTAACCATGTGATGCTTCACTTCCCTGCGCATGGTCTAGGTTCTCTCACCCCAAAGAGAAGCGGAGCTGAAGGTTCTGTGACAGACAGCAAGCCACCGCCCAAAGCCACTCCAGAGAGAGAAGAAACTGAGAAAGAAGCAGCTCACCCCCTAAGAAAGGAATCTTTCTCGTGTTCTTCCATGCTGAAAAGTAACAACAGATGCGCTCCTGCCAGTGGAGAGAGAAACTCCCCATTCCGGTATGTTTTTGTTTATTCCCAGGTCTTAAGGCACTTTTCTGAAAGAGTCTTATTTTTCAATGTAACTACTGGTATACCTAACTCCAGTGAAAAATATTTGAAACCTAAAGACTGAATACAGTGAGTAGATACAGATATAGAACAGATAGATATAGCAGAACAGATAGGCAAAGGATAAATGGTTTTTACCCACTTTCCTTTCCTGGACTCCCTCTCAAAAGTATCACCTTTAGGGGCGGAGTGATAGCACAGTGAGTAGGGTTTTTTCCTTGCACGGCCTACCAGGGCTCGATCCTCGGCATTCCATATGGTCCCCAAGCACTGCCAGGAGTAATTCCTGAGTGCAGAGCCAGGAGTAACCCCCTGAGCGTCACCGGGTGTGACCAAAAAGAAAAAAAATGTATCACCTTTAGAAATTAAGAACATTTACATGGGGATGGGGATGTGGTTCAACCAGTATAAAGCAAGCCTTGAATACAGGAGACCTGGTTTCAACCCTCAGGAATTGCCCCCCACCCGCAAAAAAAAAAAGGAGTATTTATACTTAAAACTTTGTTCCAATGACATTTTTTTTGGGGCGCGGGGCTTGGACCACACCCAGCAGCACTCAGGATTTACTCCCAGCTGTGAGTTCATGGATCACTCCTGGAAGTGCTCAGGGAGCCGTAAGTGGTGGCTGGGATCACACTGGAGTCAGCTGTACAAAAGGCAAGAACTCCTGCAAATCTCTCTGGCCCCTATGATTTTCCTCCTAATTAAATCCTAATTATTTAATTCCGGATGTGTGTATCACACCCAAGACACAAGGCTCTAATGATGAAAAGGCAGGTGTGCTTCCTGCCCTCACAGTACAACAGAGACACAAATACTGAGCTAGAGTATAGGGCCCTGGGGATTACTGCAATACTCAGGGAAGCAGTGGAAGAGTCCAGAGAGTAGCTCACAAGAACTAGCATGATTGGGAAGTATGTGGGTATCTCATAGCACTCAGGGGCTAGGAGCCAAGCTAAGAACTGGAACCAGATACTAGAACTAGCAAGCCCAGCTGGGCACAGGTTACAGGTGTAAGCTTCCCAAATGGAGCAAAGTAGTTTCCTACCCTTTGTTGGCACTGCATGCTGTGCCCGCAAGCCTTGTCCATGGTGGTATACAGACATGATTATCTGTGTGGATAATGATGTGAAGATGGGGAAGGACCATTTGTGAGAAACTCAGGAAATAATGCTTTTGTCTCTCTAATTCATTCACACAAGTTCCCTCATACTTTCAATCCCGCTATTCTCCCTGTCTTGCTCTTCATTCTTCTCTCCCTTGTACTTCTTTTTCCTACTCCTCATGGAAAACTTCACCCTCAACAGCTCTCAAATTGGGTTGGGAAGAGGGTCAAAGGGCTGGAGCACATGCTTTGCATGGAGACCTAGACTGGATTCCTGACACTGGAGGGGGGAGGGGGCGGTTAGGAGCCCCAGAGTTACTATTTACTAGGATGGAGGAAGATATACTGATAAGATAAAACAACAGGTGATCACTACAAGGTGTGAGAGCTCAAGGGAAGGATCCAGGACAGAGGACAAAGATAAATATTCCAAAGAGCAGGAAGATAACTGAAAGATGTCCCTATACCGGTCAGAAGAAGCAGATTCTGGATATTAGCTTGACGGGTTCCTGGGGCCTTATCACAAATACTTACTTATTCCCCAATCTTTATAGACTTTAAGACCTGCCACCTGCGTTCTTTCTCAGGTCAGGCGATCGACTCCATCTGAGAAGGCTTCCTGGGCTCCAGCCTAATGTTCTCCCCAGTGTCTTCTTCCCGTGCTCAAAGTGTGTTTCCTGCTCTATGAGTCTGAACTTAAGAGTCCAACTCCAAAACTTCGGCTAATATCCAAACTCTTCTAGAACTCTATCTGACCCTAATCACCATTTCTTTGAATACACAGACAACTGTCATATGTTTTACTTCTAATTCTAACAACAGAAATCTTTCCTAAATTCAAATTTTAAGCCAAAGTGTTTGTACAGTTAGAGCCTACACAAACTCGCCTGCAATGGTTAGTGGGGCTCCCAAGCAGCGCCCCAGGGATCTGGGGACTACTCCTAGCTGTGTGGGCTGTGATGCTTGGGGCAGCTGTGCAAGGGGACACCATGATCACACCCAGTGGTACCTAATGGGGCTAGGCAGAGTCAGGGGTAAGACTGTGCATGTCTTACATGCATTTCGGCACTTATTTTTGAGCAGTGGAGTCTCCCAATTTGGACTGAGGGCTCAGAGGCCATTGCTGCACTTACTCAGCCAACTGGACAAATGACTCAACAGCTGAGGACATGGTGCTGTTCAGGTCTGTGGTCACACCCAGCAGAGCTCAACGACCTCCAGGACTTCAGCCTCGAGGTACTCGGGTCAGGTTTGATCCATGCCAGTGATCAAGACAGGGTCCCAATGGTGCAAAGCAAGTACCCCAGACCCCTGTACTATCATCTCCCTAGTCCTTGTATTTCAGCTCTTGGAGCTCTAAGAAACAAGTCTTCCTTAAAAAGTAATCACCCAGTCAAAGGGGGCATCTCTCATTCTAAAGCATGGACCCAAGACCAGACTGAGGGTCTATCCAGCATGAACCCCTGTGACTAAGATGAAAAAAAGATAAATGTGTTTCATAAACACTTCAAAGATGCCCAACAACCTGCTAGATTAGCAATGGAATGTTGAATGAATCAAATAAAATATTTCGTACTACCAGCTTTATGTCTCTTAGTCACTAAATCAAGTTTTCTACTTTGGTATTTCAAGAAAATCCAAAGTCACTGAGTTTTTATTCCCTTGCCTTTTTAAAGGAATTGAAGATATGGAAATAAGGAGGAAGAAGTAGGTTACACATCCAGGAAACAGGAACAATTAAAGACAGGGACTCTACAGACATGCACATATAAATCCATCCAGCTATGTCAGAAGAAACTCTATTACCAACAGCAAATGTATCTCCTCCAAATAAACATAGCAAGTACCCATTTTAAAGTCACTCTCGGGGGCTGGAGCGATAGCCCAGCGGGTAGGGCGTTGCCTTGCACGCGCCGGCCTGTGCCGGCCTGGGTTCGATCCCGGCACCCCATATGGTCCCCGAGCGCCGCCAGGAGTAATTCCTGAGTGCAGAGCCAGGAGTAACCCCTGAGCATCGCCGGGTGTGACCCAAAAAGCAAAAAAAAAAAAAATAATAATAATATAAAAAAAAATAAAGTCACTCTCAGGCTCTCTGAATTAATGCAATCTTTGTGTTTTGTTTTGTTTTTGTTTGGAGGCCATACCCCGGTAGGACAGCCCGGCTCGAGTCCCTGCACCTTATCCCTGCCACCCACCCAGCACCGATAAGCTCTGCCAGGAGTAACTCAAAAAGAAACAACAGACAACAGGAAGCGGGACTGAGAGTGAGAGGGCAGGGTGTCTGCCTTGCACGTGGCCGACCCAGATTTGATCTCCAGATCCCCATACGGTTCCCAGAGCCTCACCAAGAATGATCCCTGAGTGCAGAGCCAGGAGTAAGCCCTGAGAACCATCAGGTGTTGCCCCCACCCCACAAAAAAAGGGGAAATGAAATAACAAAAAATAGACCTGTTTTCAATTTTTTACTTTCAAATCTTTTTAAGAGGGGCTGGAGCTATAGTACAGCAGGTAGGGCATTTATCCTGACATGGCCAACCCATGTTCAATCCCCAGCATCCCATATTGTCCCCCATCACTGCCAGGTGTAATCCCTGAGTGCAGAGCCAGGGAGTAACCCCTGAGCATCAATGGGTGTGACCCAAAAAAGTCAAAAAAATATTTTAAGAGCTGATAAATTTCAGGATGGTTCAACATTAATGAATAGTTTAATACAATAACTAACAGCAGTTTAACAACTGGCTTTTAACTTTACTTTACTTCCTTACCCTATTCATGCAATAGACTATATAGGTTTGTCTCACTAAAAAGAAATAACTAGCTCTCGGGCCGGGGTGATAGCCTAGCGGTAGGGCATTTGCCTTGCACGCAGCCGGCCTGTGCCGGCCCGGGTTCGATCCCCGGCATCCCATATGGTCCCCGAGCACCGCCAGGAGTAATTCCTGAGTGCAGAGCCAGGGAGAAACCCCTGAGCATCGCCGGGTGTGACCCAAAAAAAAAAAAAAAAAAAAAAAAAAAAGAAATAACTAGCTCTATAACAGAAGTAATATACAATGAGCAAGAAGTTATTGTTTCAGCTTTGCTATGAAAAGGGCACAGGTAGCATAATATTGATATTGTCATTCTATATTTTAATTTTTCTGACAGCTTTTATATGCATAATGTTATCTGATTCTCAAGTCTATGCAGAAGGCAGTGCAAGGGTAATATTTTTTCATCTTTTTTTTTTTTTTTAGGATGAAGTTGAGTTAGGAGAGATTGATAGACCCAGAGTCTCAGCTGTTAGGCTATAGTGTTAGCCTGCAATAGTCCAATATGGCAGTCACTAACTATGTGTGACAATTTAATGTTTAACTAATTAAAAGGATATAAAGAGAGAGCTCAATGGGCTGAGCACATCCTTTGTGTGCACGAGGCCTAATCCCCAGCACTGCCATAGTCTCCAAGCACTGCTATACCTGGCCTAGTCAGTCGTCCCGAGGTACTGCTGGGTCTGGCACCCAAACAAAACACAACAGAAGTATCAGTAAAGAAAGTGCTCATGTACTTTTCAGTGGAAATACTTGGAAAGGCGCTGAGTGATTCTGGCATCTCATGCATATGCTGTTCTCTTCACATCCTTCAGAGAACATTGACCATGTACAGAGAATGAACTGCTGGCCTTAAGAAGGACGGTGGACACTTGTCACCTTTCCTCGGCCAAACACAAACTACAGCTCTGTATCTGTCTAATCAAGAATTTACACAAAACATTCCAAAAGAGTGGAACAGTAGCCATCACATGTCAGAGAGATGGCCTGAAAAACAAAAAGCCGAATGCTTTCCATTCCATACACTAAATACAACTTGAGACCTAAGAGTATCAATATGCTAAAATTCATTAAGGACCAATGGATGCTTGCACAGAAAGTCATTTATCTGCTCAAAAAAAAATAAATAAATAAAAGCACTGATAAGGCAACAGAATTCAAGTGTTTCCTTTGTGAGATCTATAAGAGTGTCGGCCAGTCTGTTTCAGATGAGACACCAAAATGAGTAAGCAGTGAAAGTCTGCACTGAAAAGCGTGCACCATTCCAACCTCGCTCCTGTCTGTCCATTCATTCCAGAATGATAAAGGCCAAACAGATGTGAAAAAAAATCCTGTATGGCGTGGTGAAAGAAGGCAAGCTAAAAGGTATTACTGGAGGGAATAGGCAAAATCTAAATATGAACTGTATACAAGATATCTGATCAAATGCAAATTTCCCTACTTCTGATAACTGTACTGTGGTTATATAAGGACCTTGTTCTTAGGAAATACATAAAGTATTAGGTGTTAAGAGATATGATATCAGGGCCCAGAGCGATAGATAGCCCAGCGGGTAGGGCGTTTGCCTTGCAGGGGCCGGCCCATGCCGGCCCGGGTTCAATCCCGGCATCCCATATGGTCCCCGAGCACCGCCAGGAGTGATTCCTGAGTGCAGAGCCAGGAGTAACCCCTGAGCATCGCCGGGTGTGACCCAAAAAGCAAAAAAAAAAAAAAAGAGAGATATGATATCAATGTACTCTCAAATACTGATAGGGGAAGTGATAAAACAAAAGACTTAATAAATAAGTAAAAAGAGCGTGGAAATTCCTATAACTTTTTGAAAATATTTGTCTGTATCAAAGTCAACAGTTGCAAAAAAAAAAGCACTCTCTTTACATTTCAGGGAATCAAGTCCAAAGTGATTTTTAAAAAACTGAATGTTCCAGAGACCTTTAATTTGCTTCAAGAGTCACGTGGTTGCTCCTGTCATTGTCTGGCAGGAGTGCGTGATCAGGGACTCACTGGATCACTCCTTACCCACCACACTCCTATTCAGTGCGGCATCAACCAGTGCCTGTGTCTGGCCTGATCTACTGGTGCAGTTACTCTCAGCACCATCTCCAGGACCCTGGATGCTGTCAAACCTACTGGGTTCACTCAGCACAGCAACCTGCAATCTCACACTGGTTCCTTAAAAGTACACGGCTTCAGAGAACAGGCCTGTAATAATGAGGCTCACAGATGATCACTTCAAAGACAATGTCAAGTCCCACGACATTCCCAAAGACCACTGCAAAGCCAAAGGCATACATAATAGGAGAGGAGAAACACTCTACTAGAAATAAACACTGTAGTGAGACACAACAGTTGAGACAGGCAGCTCCTCGAAACTACAGTGTGCTCCTCTAACAGCTGTACAAACATACTCAAGACTGAACTGTGGAGTTCCACAAACTTTCTACAACTTAAAACAAAACACAGAAGGAAATACACTTACTATCATGACATGTCATCCACAAATTATATGTCTACCCCTTCGGCTTATTTTAGAAACTCTCCTCACTAATTTGCCTGTGTTTTGGAATAGCAAGTAATATGCTTTCAATCATGAAAGGTTACAGGGAAATTTTTGTGGTAAAAACTTAGCCTTCCTCTGGCACAAAAATTATCTGTCTAACTGCAGTCCTTTGGGAAATAACAATTTTTTTTTCATCATTGTCAAGCAGCTTTCAAATCAATTTAACAGCTACTGTTCCCAAGAATAGTTGTTTACATCCACTGAAAACTGATGTCACGCCAAACTATGTAAGGAAAATAAAAGATAGTAAGTTAGATAAAGAGATTACTATTTCATTATATTTTAAGAGAACTGAACTATGTGAACTTTCCTCATAAAAAAGATCACCCTCTACTGATGTTTAAATGGACAATTGTCCATCTTCCACACAAATGAGCCCTGAACTACTGTACTGTTCTTTTACCATCTGCACTACAATATTATCAAAGAATGCAGTCATTTTACTTTGAAACAAAATTGTATTTGATGTTAATTTTTCTAAACACATTCTTCACATAAAATGTGTGGTTAGTAAAAAAAAAAAAAAACCGTGACTCACTTTTTGTAAATCCTCTATTTGCCTTCTCTTTCACTGTTTCTAAACCACTGACTAAAAAAAAAAAAATCACTGCACTTACAATAACATTCCATCATTCTGCACAGGAACAATGCAGTAACACTATCATTGTTTTCTTCTTCCCCACACCTCAACCTTAAGTATCCCGTCTTCCTTCTGTTTAAGTTCCATGATAGACCATGATAAATCAGCTTCCCTTCAATTTAATTAAGCATTATGAAATTTAAAAAACAGAAATACAAGGTTTGGCCAGAGTTTGATCACCATTTTTACAATGGGAGTCAGCCTGTTTCTTTTTTCTCATTTATGAGAGAATGAAAATTTTAAAGTTAAGAGCTCTTGTAAAAATGCTTAATGGGTGGCTGGGGAAATAACTCAAGGGGACCACATGTCTAGCATGTGTGAGGCCCTGAATACGATCCCCAGCACGGCACTGACTTCACATGTGCAGACATGACTCCTATTCAAACATAAAAGGGGGAAGGCAGGGGCAAAGAGAGTATAACGGACTGCGGGCAGGACACTCACCTCCATGCAGCCAACCTAGGGTTTGATCCCCAGGACCCCAAAGCATTGCCAGGAGTGATTCCTGAGCAGAGAACAGAAGGAAGTCCTGAGCACCAACGAATATGGCCCCAAAACAAACAAAAACAATCAGAAGGAAATATGTGAAGACCTAAGAACAGTTTTCTTTGAGAATGAGGCTTGAAGTATATATGAATCTCATTTCTGTACTTTCCACCTTTTCCATTAAAATCACATATGTGCGCATATAGAAAATTTTGATCATTTACCTCTCATTTGTTTACAATATTATGGAACTTCAAGGGTGAAATTTCACAATGTATGTGTGATTCTTACCACTTCTTCCTTCACCAAAGTTCCTCTCCAGAGAGAGGAAGACCAGTTAGGAAATATCTGGAAACACAAAGGCAAGACTAGTCTATACCAGGAGAAGGCGATGTGTTGTTGTTGTTTTTGTTTTTCTGTTGAGGGCAGAGAAGTGAGTTGGTCAGTATTTGATTGATCCTGATAGAGCAAGAGGCTGCTCTGACTAATCTCATCACCCACCTAGGAATTTGGGGCGTGGTGCTGTTTACTATCACTGAAGAAAGGACAGTTACAGTAGAAGATGGAGGGTGGAGACAAAGTTAAAGCTGTTTCTTGTGAGTTATCACATGGAATTGTCTAGAAGCCACCTTGAAGCACAGTTCTGAAGCTTTGAAGAGTGTTTTGTGTCCAAGACATAGGTGTCAGAGTTGTCTTGTATGGTGACATCTGATGTTTCTAGAGTGCATGAGACAACCTATTAGGGTGTGTAGAGCAACAAGGAATGACAAGTACTACCTTTCAGAACCAGTTTTAAAACTGTATTGGTTTCTCTTGATAATTTTTCTGTCTATCAAAACACTAATTCAAAAGGATGTGCACATTCCTGTTTACATAGCAGCATCGTTTGCAGTAGACAAACATGGATGCTACGTAAATGCCCATTGATAGATGACTAGATAAAGAAGCAATGAAGTGTGTTCTCCCTCTTTCTGTCTCTATCTCTCTTTCTCTTTCCTTCCCCCTCTCTTTCCCCCTTTCACTCTCAGGCTAGTGGAATACTAGTCTGCCATTAAAAGAGGACATTGTGTATGCCCTTAGGGTCAAAATAGGTGAAGCTGGAGTAATTGTGCTAAGTGAAATAAATAAGAAAGTAAAAGACAATTATTGGATAGTTTCATGCATATGTGGGCTCTGAATTACTAACAATAACTGGCAAAAATGATAACACTAACTCCTAGATTTGGTGAAAACTAGTGACTGTTAGAGAAAAGGAGAAAATAGTGGGAAAATGAATAATGGAATATTTTTGGTGGTGGAATGGTTTTGGAACGTGGAACTCCTCTCTCTGGAGAGGAAGACCAGTTAGGAAATTTCTGGAATCCACATCTCTGGATTCAGACATGTGGCAGCTTATCTCTTTCCTAATGCCACAATCGTTCTTCAAAACATAAATCAAGTTAATTTCCTGCTTATTATTCTTTGATGGTTCCTTGTCACCATGCAATAAAAAATTCTGAGTGTCAACTTCATGAAATAATTCTGATTCTCTACATGGTAGTTGGTCAATTTCCTAGCCATTCTTTCTCTCCACTCTATTCTGTGGCTGGCTTCCCCAGAGTTAGACTCATCCTCTTCTGAGATCCTGTAGCATAAAATCACCTCTCCCCTTCTCTCTGCTCTCATCCTCTCTGAGACCGTGGCATAAAATCACCCTCTCCCCCTCTCTCTCTTTCTCGCTCTCTCTCATAGATATTATGCCGTGTTATTCATGTCATCACTGTCTCTCCTCCCTCTAGGTGAGTTTAACATAGAATTCACTGGATTCTTGTCTTCCTTGTATCTATAAAACAGCATATAGTTCATTGGTGAATAATTGTGCTAAATGTTTAAAGAAATGAATGATTTGGCTCACAACCAAGATTCATATGATGAAGATGAATTAACAAGAATTTTTGTTTCTTGTTAGCTCTATTTTGGTTCTATACAAATCAATACATGCTTGGCAGTAAACTCACCCAAGCAATTTTATTCACCTCAATAAAATTGAGGGGGCTGGAGCAATAGTCCAGTGGATAGGGCATTTGCCTGGCACACGGCCAGCCCATGCCGGCCAGGGTTCGGTCCCCAGCATCCCATATGGTCCCCCGAGCACCTCCAGGAGTAATTCCTGAGTGCAGAGCCAGGGAGAAACCCCTGAGCATTGCCAGGTGTGACTCAAAAAAAAATACAAAAATAAATAAAATTAAGTACTTAAAAATATAAAAAAAAATACACATGTTTCAAATTCAAGTTATAAGAAACTTCCCTCAACTTTTCATTTCTCTTACTAAGGCACATTTAAAGGTTGCTTTTCAGAGCTACTGGTTTCAAATTTAAATAAAACTTATCTTAGTTTCTAAAATAGAAAAAAGTCAAATACTCTTTTGCTAATAGTGTCAACAACTGGAATCCTACTGGAATCAGTCCAAACTAAAAAGAAAGCAAGAACTTCTATTCATGGAGAGTTTATTTTCCATTCATTTCAAATACATGCAATAGGTAATATGTGAGAATAATTTCAGTTTATTATTCAAAATTATCATGAAGACGTAACTCACAAGAGGTTAAAGGAATCAAAGATGAAATGTGGCAGAGCAGAGACTACTGAAAAATCATGAAACTCTGAAAAAACAGATCCCTTCCTTGTTTAGCTACTCAAAATTCTTCACAAGTGAGTCACGCTCCTCCAAAAACGGAAAAAAGGAAAAGCGCCAAGTTCCACCTGAAATAAACCTAAATATGAAGACGCTTGCACACTGCTTCTTGACCCAAGGATATCAACTTCCTGGTGGATAAAGGACAAAATCATTGATAAAGCAAACTGCAAACAACTAATAATCCAAAAATGCTTCCTGCTTTTTATTGAGATATGCTACATAGTTCTAAGAAGTGGTGACAGATTTAATTTTATTTTACAAACTGAAATGTCGGAATTAGGTTATACTTCCTGCACACAATTCTACTGAGTTAGTTAAGCAGACTCCTGGGATTGAAATCATTCCCCAAAAGTGCAGTTGTTTTTTTTTTTTTTTTTTTTGGTCACCCGCGTGCTCAGGGGTTACTCCTGGCTTGCACTCAGGAATTACCCTGGCGGGCCGGGGGACCTATGGGATGCCGGGATCGAACCCAGCCGCACAGGCAACGCCTACCCTGGGCTATCGCCCAGCCCCCCAAAAGTGCAGTTTTTTAAGGTATCTAGACTCAAAACAAAATCAAAGCGATTTGAAAAAGAAGTACACGAAAACATCGGGCAAAGGTGAGGCAGGCACACTAACGTCTGTAAATACGGCCACATAAATTGGAGGATGACCCTGGAATATTCTGCTGGTTCTGAGAGCAGATTCCACACTAGGTAGCTGCACTGTGGTCCCTTTGAGATGCTCACATATGATACCCAAATGTGTGTTTGTGTGTGAATGCTGCCTCATATCCTATACTTGGCAGCTGCTTTTCCAAACTGCAAATTCCCTGGAGTCATGACATACCTTTCGTTGGCATTAACAGAATCACTGGCAAATCCTCATTGTCTACAATGAGTTTCATGATGCAATTCATAAGGTCAAAGGGCTTCTACCAACTCTTAATGGTTTGCAAAGTTTTATACTGTTTCCTTAACCATTTCCTTGAAGGCCCTTTGCTGCATTTTTCAAAACATACTTTACTGAGATACAATAAGCCCACACCAACATGCACAAATCAGAAGCTGGGGGGTGTAGTTTAGTTGTAAAGTGTGTGGTTCTTGACACGGAGACCCTGTGCTGGATCCCAGGTCTAGCCCCACCCAAAGAACACAAGTTTTAAGATGAACTGCCAAAGTGAACATGCCAGGCGACCGGCTGGGCCACGTTAGCTGTAGTCCAGATGCCCTTGCAGTCTCCCTCTCTGCAGAACTAACCATCGTGCTGACTTCTAACCGCACAGCTTGAACCTGAGTGACAGAGAGGAACGGCGGTGCTGCTTGGGATCCGCTTTCTTCACTCCATGTTAACTATGACTGAGACACCGACTCATGCTAACCCGTAGTTCACTGTGCTTGTTATCTGGTCATTTTACTCTAGGAATACATCTCATTCCTCTGTGCCCCTGCTGGTGGCAACCTGTGCTTCCTCAGCTGTGACTCCTGCTGCAAGCAGACATCTGCCACAGCACGTTTGGTTTCCATTCTGCAGCTCCACAGAGCCAGTATTAGGGGTATGAATTCATTTTGATTTTTTTTGCAGCGTGTTTGCTTTTTGGTTTGTTTGTTGGGGTTTTTTTATGCTTCATGTCACTTATACAAAAAATTATCTACTGAAATAAAAATGGAAGAAAAGAAAAAGAATTATTCATTTGGGGGATTTCAACAGTTACGGGCCCAGACCCAAATTAAACAGCAGAGAAAGAGGTCAGGACAGAGTAAACAACACATGTCGCAAGACAGGTTCAGCTCTGGAAAGCGTGGCACAGACCAGCGGTTTTCAACCTTTTTAAACTTGCAGACTTAAGAAAACGTGAGCACTACTTCATGGACCACTCGATCACTCAACTTCCTGTTGATCATCAATTTGCTTGAGAGGGCACCAGTAACATCTCCATACGTCCTGTCGCAAGCAAATGTAGCCCAAGAGCATCTGCTCATTCCAGGAACATAAAGAGCCTCAAACCATTCCATCAGGTCATGGGATGAGGTCTATAATTGTTACTGTCATATCAGATACGACACAAGTAGCTTGCCAGGCTCTCCTCAACTACTCAGGACAGAAGTTCTCTTCTACCTCCGAGGCCACTGGGGAACGGATGAAAACTCACAAATCCGGCGCTTCCATGGACCACTAAGACAAATAAAACCCATTATTTGCAAAATAGCTCATATATTCAGTTTTCAATATCATTACAAAATGGAACTTTTTTTTTTTTTTTTTTTTTTCTTTTTGGGTCATACCCGGCGATGCTCAGAGGTTACTCCTGGTTCTGCACTCAGGAATTACTCCTGGCGGTGCTCAGGGGACCATATGGGATGCCGGGGATCGAACCCGGGTCGGCTGCGTGCAAGGCGAACGCCCTACCCACTGGACTATCACTCCAGTCCCAAAATGGAACTTTTATTCAGGGTCATCGTGTGCCAAGTGACAATGACTTTTTGTGGACCAGCAGGAAACTTCCGCAGCCGTGGCCAGCCTAGTCTTCTCTGGGAGTGGCTGGTGAAGGTACGTACCCCTTCACTGGTGTTCTGCAGCTTCTGTGGCCCCTACCTTCCACTGCATGAGCATGCTCTCTCACCCCCTCCACGCCATTGTAGAGATCCGATTTCAGAGCAACAGTATTACGGAGACAACCTGACTGCCACAGAATCCACTGTAGCTGCTGACACTGTAGTCTGAGTGGTCACACACAGCTTAGCCCTGGGTGGCTTGGGGAAGTGGCGCCATGTGACAGGCAGCAATACATGGGATCAGGAAGACCACCCTGTGCACATGTCTTTGGATACGTAATGCCCAGAGACCTGGGCGAGCCAGACAGCACGCATGGCACCTCCATATCCACTGGGCATGGGGTCCTTCGGGATGGCGGTGCAGCAGAGCTTTTTCTCAGACCCCTTTCTCCATCACCACTGACGCATGGCAACTCTCTAGCCCTAAAGAAAACAGAAAAGCAAAAGCCCAGCCTTCTACAGTAATGGGTAGAGGACCTCTCCCATTTGGGGGTGGGGGTGGGGAGGTCTTTTCATTTTGTTTTGCTTTGCATGCCACACCTGGCAGTGCTCAGGGACTATCTGCAGGGGGACAGAACCAGGTCTCCCTTATGTGAAGCATGTGCTCTGCTTAGTGGGTTATCCAGCCCTCAGCCAAAACAAAAGTCTTAAAAGGCCCCTGCGCACCCCCTTCCCAACACCGGCTTGCTCTTCAAGCCCGCCTTCTCCCATGAGCATCCGGGGCATGTCTCTTTGCTTGTTTTTTACACTCTAGAGAAGCCTAGAGTGTAAAAATACTCCCTCTCCCTCCTCACGACTTGCTAAGCAAAAGTTTCATTCAATAAAGTCTTGCTACAGACATACACACAATGCACGCACACACACACACACACATGCCCTTTCAGCATTCACTATTCTGGTTTCCACCCTCTCCTGCTTGCCGCTCAGCCCACCGCTACGGGCTTCTGCAGTATCGGATCTCCAGCTGTCTTCCAACTTCCCTGATGTTCCTCTTCAGGATCCTTCTGACTACCCCTAAAATAAAGCTATTCTGTGGAGCCCCTCATTGGCCCTTTCCTGTCTAGGTGAGTCCCACAGCACATCTCCTGGGCACCTTCCTCTGAACATGAGCTAATGTCTAGGACATGCTACACTCTCCTCGGCCAACAGTTTTCTCATACAGTCAGGGCTTCCCATCCGTCCGTCTGTCTGAATCCTTCCTCTTCCCTTCCACAGACAAGGAGGAGGAGTGGGCTTTGGAATCCTGCCAGACTCATTTCAAACTCAAACGTGCCTCTTAACTTAGCGGTGTGACTTTGAGAAAGTCACTTTATTCCTCTGAATACCCATCTCACTTCTCTACAAGGAGCACAAACACCTCGTCAGATGGAATAGATTGAAAGATGAATGAACAAGCGAACGATTTCTGACAGACTCAATCCCATCTAACATGGATCTGAGGTCTCGTAGACATCCCAATAGTCAGCTTCCTCCTCATTCTCCCTTTTATGGAGGCTCTTCCTATCTCCCTGCTCCTCTCTAAGAGCCCTCCAAGCCTGTTGGGCTAGTCTTCCCTGTGTCCCAAACACGTCATGCCCATTACTCAGGCACCTGCCTTCGCATGGAATGTTCTCCCATGCTGTCTTACCTCACACATACCGAAGTCTTACTCATACTCCCTCACCTACCCAATTCCACACATGCATAAAAATATTTTTTCCTTTTCTTTCTTTCCTTTATTTTTTTTTTCTTTTTTGGGTCACACCTGGAGATGCTCAGGGTTACTCCTGGCTCTGCACTCAGGAATTCCTCCTGAAGGTGCTCGGGGGACCATATGGGGTGCCAGGGACTGAACCCGGCTCAGCTGAGTGAAAGGCAAATGCCTTACCCATTGTACTATCATTCCAACCCACTTTTCTTTTCCTTTTTTTCCTTTTTTTTTAAAGACCACACTATGCAATGCTGAGGAGGCTACTCCAAGCCCAGTGATTGGGATCATGCTCAACCAGGCTTGGGGAACCACATGGTAAAAAGCAGGCTCCTACATGAAAAACCTACACTCCTGTCCACTGAGCATCTCTCCGGTCTTCTAAACCTATCTTTTAGTGGGGGTGGAGGGATGGCACACCCAGCTGTGCTCAGGGTTTACTCCTAGCAACCTAGCTCTGCACTCCGGGATCATACTCCAGCCAGGCTCAGAGAAGCCATATGGGTTTCCAGGGACCAAGTCTCGGTCAGCCGCATGCAAGGCAAGTGCCCTACCCACTGTATTATCTCTGTCTCCTGTAAAGTCTGTCTTTCTTTCATCAACAAAATTCACAATAAAATCCTCCTGTTATGAACTGCAAAAGACTGGCTCCAACCATCCAGTATTTGACTTTATTGGTGACATGCATGATTTTTTCCCAATTCTAACATTAACTTCTTATGGGACATTACAGATGCCATTAATACACACACTGTTCTAGCAAAGTTTTAAATCATAGCCTACTGAGCTCTTAGTGTAAGAGCTCAATCTCCCTTGGTTTATAACAAGGCACAAAAATCACTAACCCACAAGTTCAGAATAGACCAGAAATTTAGGCAGCACGTAGACCTATCTTCCAGATGGACATTCCTTCACAAAAGGCTCAGTGAGAGAATGTACAACTTCTGTTTCCATCTGTCCCCATGACCAAGACTCACTACTTCCTTTGGAAACTCATATGATGGCTATAAAACTACTGTTTTATTTTTTAAAGCAAAGAAGAAGACAGAAGGAGCAGGAGGAGGTAGACAATGACGAAGGAAGGAGGAGGAGGTAGACAATGACGAGAAGGAGGAGGAGGAAGAGGAGGAGGAAGAGGAGGGAGGAGGAGGAGGAGGAGGAAGAGGAGGAGGAAAGACTTTCTTCTAGAGGGTTTTGTGTTGTTGCAGGGGAGGAAGAGATTGGGGGGGTCATACCCAGGAGCTAATCCCTGTTTGCTGTATGGGGGGGTCGCAAATCTAAAGGGATTATGGGGCTCCTGTATGCAGCGCTCCAGTCCTCTGAACTATCTCACCAGCCTCAGGAAATTACAAATGGCACATATACTAACAGTGATTCTCGAAGTCCATATAAAATTCCACCACTACCCCAATATGTCCTTAATCGCCAAGAATCTAGTTCAGAATCACACTTTACCAACTCCTTCATTCTAGAACATGTCCTCAACTGTTCTTTGCTTTTCAGCGACTTAACAGACAGTGACAACTGTTTTGTAGACCGTCCTTTGATTTGAAGGTGCAGGACGCTTTCTTATTGGATCCAGGTTGGGTATCTAATAAGAATGTCACAGGCACAAAGCTCTGTCCTCACAGCTTGTAGTCGCATGATCTACACTTTCATTTGCCCCAGGAAAGGGGGAAGGACAGATAGAGAGGGGTTAGGGTGCTTACATTGCCAATGCACATGGTCCTGAGCAGACTCAGAAGCAGGCTCTGGGCACCAGTGGGGGTGTCCTGCCCCCTCCCAAATAAACAAAGCAGGAACATATCGTATATCATGGCACATGACTGGGCAAATCATACACAACTTTTTCTTTCCAGTTTGATGTATAAAATTGCATAGGGTATATAAATAAAAATTCACTTGTTTAGGATGCTCCTCCACCTGGGCCTATGTACCTGCTCATTTATATATTTTATAAATTTGAATTTTAAATTTTCTGTAAGTTTACCAACTAATAAACTTACAGAAATGTTTCATTTTCTTCTATTTATTTAGATAGCAATTTAGTCAAACCTGAGGAAGGGGTCCCTGGAGGCTCCAACTTAGTGCTGATTGTCAGAAGGTGATGACATGGACTTATGACTAGGGTGTAAAGTAGGGGAGGGGAGGCAATTTTACACGACAGAACCCTCTATTGGCTGAATCTGACGGCCTATACAGATGACACCAGAAAATTTTGCATATTGCATCTGTGATACACCCAGCCAATGTTTCTCTGCTGAGAGGCTTTGTGGCACTAAAAGACACACCAGAGTTATGTCCTTTGACTTGCTCCTTCAGTCCCCTTACAAGAGAACTAAGTGTCCTCATCATAGTGATCATTCCTTTCCTTTATGAGAGAGGGTCCTGTTAAAGGACACAGAGAAGGCAACCTTGTCTGCCTAACTGATGTCCACCTCTCTCCCTAACACTCATTCTTCCCTTACAGAAGTCCATTTTGCACAAGTGTCCACTCCCTCCCATATAGCCACGGGGTTCAGGAAAAGTGAACTCTACCCTCTTTGACTCTGGCCCTCGAGGTGTTGCAAGTGTGACTGCGGTGCCTGGCTGGGTCAGCAGGGGGCAGACAGGAAACAGGCTTGTCTACACCCAGGGCTCTGCCCCGTGGGCCCTGGATGGTTGATGTTCTGAAAAAGAAAAAGACTGGGCCCCCTGGGATGAACCCAGAGCCATGGCAGAGCCTGACAAGTTACCCGTGGTGTGTTCAATATGCTAAAAACAGTAACAATAATGGACTTCATTCCCAATGAATGGAAATGTTCCTGGTGCCCGCCTCCAGCAAGTCAAGGAATAAAGAGAAGACAAGTGACAAGACAAGTGACAAGTGACCCTCTTTGACTGTTCCAAGTCAGTCGTCATAACCAGTCTTCAGAATCAGTAATAAGCCTGGCAATGGGCATGTGTATAAATTACCAACCAATGAACAAGTGAGGAGGCTGGCTCAGGGCTTCCTGAGAAAGGAGCAGAGATGCAGGGGCTCCCCTAGACTGCGACCTGCAAAAGGAGATGCAGAGAACTGCTGACAGCATCTTCCTCCAGCCTGGGGGCCGAGGGCCATGCTGAGATAAGAGACCAGTGGAGTGAGAGTCCCTCAGGGCTGGCTGAGTCTTATCACCAGACTTCTTATTAAGTGACTGAACATACCCAAGCAAGGTTAGTCAGATCTGCTTTCTAAGAGATACAACTTGTCCTAAGAGAACAGGTGAGCCTGGGTAGAAATTGCAAGTTTCTGTAATTCTTCTCTTAGAAGTCAGGACCATGTTGTTACAAAATATAAACTGCTTAAACTAGGCATTCTATGATGTTTTTTGTATCTCTATAGTTGCCCTCCTACAGTAAACAAGAGGCTTCTTAGTTATATTGCGATAATTTTCATTGTTTCAATTTGTTTAGACATTTAAAGTAACATTGTTTCAATAAGAAATGATAAAAGAGGTTTAAAACTTACTTTTTTTTTCTTGTCTGGATCACACCCAGCAATGCTCAGAGGTAACTCATTGCTCTGCACTCAGGAATTACTCTAGCAGTGCTCTAACAACCATATGGGATACCGGGATCGAACCCGGGTTGGCGGCATGCAAAGTAAACATTCTACCCACTGTGCTATCACTCCAGCTCACAAAACTTACATTTTTAAAGACAGAGTAAGAAAGAACAAAATAAACTGGGAAAAATATACAAATATTTTTGGCAGTAATTGTGTCACTATCCAAGAGAAGATTTCTGGACAAACCACTAGCGTTCTGTGCTCTTATCTTCATGTGTCTATCTGTACATCAGGGAGATAATCTCAAGGTTCCTTTTTGGCATCAAAATTCTATGACTCAGAGACCTCACCGGGAAATTTATGACTCAGGGTTATGCTAGAAATAAAAGCGGGGGTGGGGGGAATGACCAGAACATAAAGACACTCCAAGACTGGGAGAAAATATCTGCCCACCTCTCCTCTGAAGAATTAGCTATATAAACCTGGGAGAACTTTACAAGAAAAAAAAAAAACCACAAACCCAATCAAAACATGGGGGGAAGAGATGATCAGAACCTTCCTCATGAAGGCATACAGATAGCCAAAAGGCATATGAAAAATTTTTTCTGCCTCACTCAGCAAGGAAAGCCATCTACAACAATGAAATCTTACCTCACACGCGGCAAAACCAACCAGTGTTGGCAGAGGTGTCGGGAGGAGGAGATGCTGGTTGGGATATCAACTGGTTCCACTTTTTTGGGAAATGATATGGGTATGGGCACTTCAAAAAGAAAAACTAGGAATTGCCCTTCTCTACGATTCAGGAACTCCACTTCTTGACATGTAACCCAAGAGGCCAAAAATGCTATTCAGGGGCCCGGTGATAGCACAGCAGGTAGGGCATCTGCCTTGCACCACGGCTGACCTGGGTTCCATCCCCAGCATTCCATATGGTTCCCCTGAGCACCATCAGGAGTAATTCCTGAGTGCAGAGCCAGGAGCAACCCCTGAGTATTGCTGGGTGTGACCCCAAAAAGAAAAAAAGTGCTCTTCGGAAAAGACATCTGAATTCCTACGTTCACTGCAGCACTATTCACATTAACTAAAATCTGGAAACAACCCAAGTGTCCAAGAACAGATGACTGGATAAAGAAACTATGGTACACATACACAATGGAATGCTACTCTAAGATAAGAATAGATGAAATCCCACTATTTTATGCTATGTGGATGGATCTAAAGAGTATCCTGCTGAGTGAAGTTACAAGTAGAGGAAGAGATACAGAATGATCTCGCTCATATGTGGGATATAAAGAAACACGGAATATAAAGTGGGATAGAAAGTGTGGAAATAAAGCTAAAAGGCAACAGAAACTGGGACCTAGTCTTCAGCAGGAAGCATCTCACTGCAGTGGAGTCGAGAGGGAAACACAGGGACAGTGGTGGGGGAAGCGGACAGTCTGGTGGAGGAATTGTGTAGTGCTGGAATGTTCTAGGCATGAAACTCTGCCTATAAAATTTAAAAATACAAAAAATTCAAGAAAAGGTCCTGGAAATCAGTTGCAATCTACCATTATGGCAGAGATTCACTCATCCCAAATCAGGAGTGTTCTTAGACTTCCTACTTAAGAATCAGCTTTGAGCACACAAAACTTAACAACAAATAAAAGCCAATAATCCTATCAAAAATATGAAGAAGAGGGGTTAGAGCAATAGCACAGCAGGTAGGGCACTTTCCTTGCACGTGGCCAACCTAAATTTGATCCTGGCATCCCATATAGTCCCTCAAGCATCACCAGAAGTAATCCCTGAGCATAATGAGTGTGAGCCAAAAGCAAAAAAAAAAAAAAAAAAAAAAGGGAAGAGGAGATGAACAGACACTTCTTTGAAGAAGACAGATGATGGCTAGTAGGCACATAAAAGAATAAAGTTCTTATCACTTGTTATCAGGGAAAGGGGAATCAAAACACCAATGAGATATGCCTCACCTGTGAGAATAGCCCATAACCAAAAAAGTAGAAAAAAAAAAGTGCTGTCAAGAATGTGTGGAAAAATAACTTCATGCATTGTTGGTGGGAATGTTGTCTGGTTCAGCTTCTATGGAAAAAAGAGTATGGAAATTATTCAAAAACCTAGGAATAGAGCTTCCAGTGGATGCCACGACAAGAATTGACACACATATTCCAATTCTTGACAACTATTCCGTGAACATGAAATCAGTAACCTTAAAACTCATTGTAGCACTCGGAGCAGCTGCCAGGATGGGGAAACACCCAAATGAATGGTTAAGGAAGCTGTGGTAAATAAACACAACAGAATACTACGCAGCTACAAGAAAGATAAAACTTCCTTTCTTGGGCTAAAGCAAGAATAGAGTTGGCAGGACATTTGCCATGCAAACATCAGCCTGGATTTGATCCCTGATATCCCATATAGTGACCTGGGCACAGCTGGAGTTACCCATCACTGGGTATGGCCCAAAAAACAAAACAAAACAAGCAAAACAAAGATAACATCTTGCCATGCATTGTAACTTGGATGAAACTGGAGAGTATCATAAGTGAAAATCACAAATCAGAGAGAGGACAGATACCAAATTATCTTGGGGGACAGACAGTATCAAATATGACAAACCCCTGACCTTGGGTTACAAAACTGAGATTAGCAAGAAGTGGGGCAAGAGTGAAGGAAGGAAAGGCTGGGCTGGGGCGGCGGCAGTGGAGGGTCTCGGGGAACGTCCAGTGGTGTTGAGGCGCAGTAACACAGACATCAAAGCCGTAAAGTAAACACAACTGTCACCATGCGTCTCAATTAATTTTTAAAAAACATATTTACTATACTGCAGATCTGATCAACACAGAGCTGTATCTGGATTTACTACAGGCAAAGGGCAAGAAACCACTGTTAAAACTGCAATCCATTCGCCCGTTTGAAAAACTCAAACATTTGAAACAGTCATCAGCTCTGGGGAGAGCCGGCAGCTCCAAGGAAGGACCAGACGCTCACACACAAGGAACGACTGGGGGGGGGGGAGTGTAGAAGCCTCCAGTCACCTCAAGAAGCTCAAGTCCATATCCCCCCTTTACCTCCGACTTTGCACAGAGTGCCCCGAGGAGGGCCCTTCGCTGCTGCCCGCCTCGCTGGACACCCTGATGTCTCTGAAGCACACCAAGCGTTGGCTTGTCAGCATCTCCTCCCTCACACTTTCCCTCCCTAGCGTGGACGCCCAATTACTGAGTACCTCCACCCCACCCAACCTCCGCCAATGGCTTCATCACTCACCCACCCACACAAACATGTGTGCGCACGCACACACACACGCGCTGCACACACACACACACACACACACTCCCCATGTTCCAGCCTGGCACGAAGTCCACTTCCTCACAAACTGCCTCCTCTGTGGCATGCTCACACACAGAACACACGTCACAGCCATGTCCCCAGGCGTGTCTGCACGGCAAGCACGAGGCCTTGTAAGGGTCCTTCCGCTGTGCACTGGGAAGCTCGGCCCCTGCCACTCCACCGTCTCCCACGAGCAGACAAGGAAGACGCATGACGGCCACCAGGCTCCCAAAGGTTACTTGAATGACAGAGAAAAAAGTTAAGATACCAAGTGAGAAGAATGATCCTACCATAGCCTGTGCAAACACGCATGTCAAGATTTTAAATATATGCACTTATACATATGTGTAATAATGGGGCAGAGCTGCTACTGGCTCTCTCTGTGCCCCACTCACGAGGCGTCCGGGAGGGATGGCGGGTTCTAGCCCTGGCCCACCACCCCAGCAGAGCCTCGCAACAAGCCAGGCGACCCCCCCCCAACCCCATGAGGGTCTCCATTTTCCACATCTGGACTTCCCCCTCATCAGAACTCCACCCAGCAGACCAGCCTATAACAGCCCGGCTTGTGCGGCCCCTTGCAGCTGCATGGTTCATCAATAAATGCTGGTTAGAGATGACTACAAGAGTATGCTACCCGCACGGCAAAGCCTGGCAAGCTACCTGTGTCATATTTGATATGCCAAATACCAGTAACAATTATAGACCTCATTCCCATAACCTGATGAAATGGTTTGAGGCTCTCTATGTTCCTGGAGCAAGCAGGTGCCCTTGGGCTCTACTTGCATGAGATAGGACATATGGAGATGTTACTGGTGCCCGCTCGAAAGCAACTTCGATGATGAACGGGAAGACAGTAATACAGTGATACTTATACATGTAGCATGTCAAAAATTTAAATAAATGCACTTATACGTGTACAAGAATATTTGTATAAAATATTGTATCCTTACACGTGTGTTAAGTGACAGAGAAAAATCTATATCTAACATATCACTCAATATTAATCACAGGGTGAGAAAACAAAACTTCCTAAGGAAGAAGAATAGAGACAATTTAAATAAACTAAGCCTAATTCGAGGTGCGAATAGCCATTCAAATAGCAACTAAAGTGAAAAACAGAACAGAGCTAAGAATACGGGTGGCGTGAGAAACTAGGACACGTCTGTGCATGGACACTCAGCTTCCATGACAATCCCACCCCTGTTAGCTGCCCCAGGGCAGCTGAGTGCGAGGAGTCACCAGGCGATAACTGCAGGGATGGCTTTCATTTAAATGGGTAATTCTGATACAAAGCCAAAGCCTGGAACCACCAGTCTGGGAGAAATGGAGAAATTGAAGTTGAGGATTCTTCTTTGGGAAAGGTACAGATAGCAGGAACACAAACAGTAACAAGACTCAGCCAGTAGCTGCTACCTGCCAAACCAAACAAGCAGGGTGGGGAGACGGCTCAAAGGGACGAGCACATGCTTGGGGCGCATGCTGGCTTCAAAGCCGGACCTCGGGGTCCCCGGGAGCATGACAGGAAGTGATCCCCAAGCACTCAGCACACTGGGTGTGGTCCCCAAATAAAACAAACTCATGAACAACCAAAACAATTAAAAAGGAAACAAAAACAAAACCCAGCATGCAATCAGAGCACATGGCCTGGCAAAACCCCTACCTGTGCTTTGGTTTGCTCAACCACACACACAACTGAAATACCACAGCCCTATGTTTTAGAGTAGCGCCTGACCTAACCCGACTCGGTCACGGCCTCCACACCTTTCTGGGCAGATGCAGCAAGCCAATACAAAAGGAAATTAGATGCCCTCAGAGCAGGGACGAGAGTTCCTTCAGAGCAGACAGACAGCTCAAAATGGGCGAAGCTTCACACACCAGAGCCTGGGTTCTATTCCTGACACAGGTGGTCTCCTGAGCACTTGACACACTGAAACAAAAGCAGAAAACAAACAAACCCCAGATGTTTCCAGACTCATTCTCTTTGATGGACATACCCAAAACAACACAATGCCTCTCTTCTTTAGAACACATTACTCCTCCTCAGTGAGCACACCCAGCCAGGTTAGGTGTGTAAATTAAGAGGGGGTAAAAGTACTCAGAGAGGCACCAGGAAAGAAACCATAGAAGCTTACTTAGCCACATACTCTAAACTGTTCATTTACTTAGATCCATTTGGTATGGAACAAAACACGCTCGCCAGGACAATCAAACCAGTATGGTCATAATCTAAGTTATTTTAAAAAGTCAACACAGATTATTTTTTGTTTGTTTAAGGAACATAAAGAGAGACCATTAACAGTTGAGCACCCTCAGTGTGGAGGAACAATAAACAAGCCACCTATGATTCCATGTGATGAAACGAGCTTGTAATGCAAGTCAGTCTCATTTGAAGAGTGACATTCAGTTCTGGGAGCTGAAGCAGTTCTGGGTACTGAAGCACACAGTACCATCATCTTGAAGCATACTACAACAACTCTGAGTGTTGCTGGCTAGCTGAAAGTTTCTCTTATGCAGTGTGACATCGCTTTTAAAAATCATTTTGCTTGGGCATCTATACAACTTGGTATGTGTGAGTTTACAATGATATGTCCATCTGGAAAACAACTACTTCCAACAGTGGTCTGAAACTGTTTTTACCAATGTGCTAGCATTTCTTTCCAAACAAAGCCGGCCTGCGGACCCTATCTGTAGATGTAGCGCCGCTGTGTTGAAAAGGGGACCAGGCCTGCAGCACGGGGCTCCTGCAGGCAAAGCATACACTCCGGTTATCTCCCTGTCCCAGAACAGAGGTTTGGTTTGGATTTTAGGGTGTGGTTTGGGCCACACTCAGGGCTTTCTCCTTGCCCTGCATTCAGGGATCACTCCTGGTGGTGTTTCGAGACCAGAAGGTGCCAGAGATCGAACCAGGGTTGTTCAAGTGCAAAGCAAGCTAAGGCCTTACCTGCTGTAATATTGTTGCAGCCCCAGAGGTTCTGGGGAGCTTTTTCGTTTGTTTTTGGTTTGCAGGGCACACCTGCAGTGCTCAGGGCTTACCCCTGGCTCTGAGCTCAGAGATCAATCCTGGTGGGAATCAAGGGACCAACCACATCAGGTGCTGGTGACTGAACCGGGGCTGGCCATGTGCAAGGCAAACACCCTCCCCACTCTACTGCTCCGGCGGAGCAGTAGTCTTAAGTTTGCTATGTAAAAATAGTCTTGAGTTTGCTATATAAAAAGGACACTACTTTAAGACACTGAACTAATTATACAAAGCTATATAAAGGCACTGAAATATTAGCCAAAAAATGTGGTCAATTTGCTAAGGTAAGCAATACCACAAACAACTCAAAACAATGTATCGCTCAAGTATGATTTTCCCCTATGCGGGATGAGATTAGGCTTCACAAGTCTCAAGTTTACAAGTCTTTTAAAAGGAAAAATAGAAAAGAAAGAAAAGAGGGGCCAGAGTGATGGACCAGAAGGAAGCTGCTTGCCTTGCATGTGGCTTATCTGGGTTTGATCTCAGGCATCCATATGGTCTCCTGAGCCCTGCCAGGAGTGATCCCTGAGCACAGAGCCAGGAGTAAGCCCTGAGCACCACTGGGTGTGGCCCAAAAACCAAAGGGAAAAAATGTGAAATGTCCACCACTTGCAGACTATGTGGAGTGACTCCCAAGGGGTACTCTGGCAACGTGGGCCCTTGCCAACAAGTCTCAGCCCACCAGTTCAGAGAGGGGGTCCAAGGCCGTGGTGCTACTCAGGCCCTGCCGTGCTGTGCTGAGGGTTGCCTGGGCCGCACTGCCATGCCTGGGAGCCTCCAGGGCATAACCATGCAGCTCTCATGGGCCCCTCGGCCATACTCAGAGATGCCTGTGGCACCACCTGGTGCTGGGAATAACACAGGTCAGCTGCACGCAGGCGGGAGGTGCCTTAAGCCCTGTTCTAGCCCTCTGGTGCTGGCCCCGGAGTAATTTTTGGTGGTTTTTGTTTTCCCTGGTAAATCATAGTTTCATTTTTGCTATCATCCCAAAGTCCAGAGTAAGAACTACAAAAATCAGATGATGCAATTATATACAATGTATGTATATTTATATACATGTATATATGTATAAATACTATGTATATAACTGATTTGTACAGTATAATTATATACAAGTATAATAGATAAATATATTACATAATAAACATATGTGTATTTTATTTATGTCTTATATATTATATGTACATAAATACTATGCATATATAGTACTTATCTATATGTACAATGTATATACAATAAATATCAGGGAGAACTCAAAGATGCACAAACATTATGCATTCCCTTATTCTTTCATCAATATAGCTGAAAATATTTGGTTACTGCCTGCAGGTTTAAGGTTTCGAGATAAAGACTGCCCTCTCTCAGGACCAAGAGGCTTCAGGGAGGATTCTGAGGTCAGGTTAAAAGCCAGAGACATGCCACAGTTGTGCTAACACTGACGCTGCCAGAGAGAAGTCCCATTATTCATTTTTTAATGTAAGGCCTTCTTAATTACAAGTAACACTGGCTAGGACGGGGCAGAATCAGACTAACTCAAACTCATTACGAAGGACTTTTTCTTTCAAATGAAGTAAAACAGTTTTATTTAAAGAGATTTACTTAGGTGCTAGAGAGAGACAGTATAGTGGGTAGGGCATTTGCCTTGCATGAGGCCGACCTGGGTTCACCTGCCAGCATTGCACATGGTTCCCAAGCACTGCCAGGAGTAATTCCTGAGAACAGAGCTAGGAGAAAGTCTTCAGCATCACCAGGTGTGGCCAAGCACCAAAACAAACAAACAAAAAAAATAAAGAAATTTACTTAGAGAAGTGTGAGGGGAGAGAGAGAGATGTGTTTAAGAGAGAACAAGTCTTCTCCAGAGTGGAAAAGGCAGCAACAGTTTGTTTATAATAAATTTTTGATAATAGAAATAGCTTTAATATGTTTATATAAATTTATACCTGTAAAACATAATAAAACATGACCAATTTTAAGGCTATCCAAAATAAATAGTTTAAAATTTAAAAAATTGTTTTTTTAGTTCACATGCAGTGGTCTTCAGGACTTGTTCCTGGCCCTATGCTAAGGATCACCCCTGGCAGGTTTGGGGGACCACATGGGGTGATGGGATCAAACCTGAGTTGGCGTGTGCAAAGCAAGTGGCCTACCTGCTGTGCTATCACTCCTGACCCATTAGGTTTTCTTTTTTTTTTTCTCTTAATGGAGTTCTACCAGCTTCGTTAATTGGCTATATCATTTCTCTTGAATTTATTCTGAACATAAAGCAGTGGTTTGAGAGAGAGCCAAGCTGGAACAGCTCTGATCCCTGCTACAGACCATCTTCTATTGTACAAGTGAGTCAAAGCAGACTTTGTGGGCAGAGGCAGAGGAAAACTGTTTGAGTTTCTGTTTGCTTCATTGTTTTACGTCAAACCATTTTCTGACTAATTCATTTGCTTCTTGCATTTGTGCGCCTCTTGTGTACATGGTAATTCCTGCTCTGCAGATCTCGTAATACGCCGTGGGACAAAGAGAGGAGAGATGAAGCAGAGCTGTGTTTGCGCCTCAATTTATGGGCTGTGGCTCTTTCTATAAAAGCAAAATAGTGTTAATAGTTGCGACTCACTGAGGGGAAATCCCTATATCCAGTGTGTGCCCGCAGGCCAGCAGCTGCGTGGCCCAGACACCTGGAGAACTTCAGAGCTGAGGTGAGGAAAATGAAGAGCCAGGAAGGTGGGTGACAAACTGACACAGAACCAGCTCTATAAAGGCTATGCATGGCACCCTTCCGGTAACAGTACTGCAACCAGTGCTTCTCAACCAGGATGAGAGAGAGAGAGAGAGAGAGAGAGAGAGAGAGAGAGAGAGAGAGAGAGAGAGGGTATCTGCTAGCGGCAGGCTGCAGGGGTGCAGGGGGGCAGGATTCATTGGTGGTGGCCAAAAATGTGCTCTGGAGAAGGGAAGCGAAGGGATGTTGGAACATTGTATGGCTGAAACTCAATTATGAACAATTTTGTGACCCTGTATCTTATGGTGATTCGATTAAAATCCTATTCTTCTCCACCACTTGGAGCCACGATCAAAATGTCCCACACAAATGGTCAACTTGAACTCTATTTCCCCAAGAAATATGGAATTTTCTAACATACAATAATCATATATTACTGTCACTGTCTTCCCGTTCATCATAGATTTGCTCGAGCGGGCACCAGTAACATCTCCATATATAATTTTTAAAAAATACAGTACAAATAGCAGAGAGGGAGAGAAAGGAAAATGCAGGCCACAAAGAAAGACTAGGGGCTGGGGGTGGACGTGGGGGTGGCGGTGTGGCAGGAGGGTAAAGGGCACAGTGGTGGTGGGAAATGCGCACTGGTGGAGGGACAGGTGTTGGAACACTGTGTGCCTGAAACCCAACCACGACAGCCTTCTAATTGTATCTCATGGTGATCAATAAATGTTTTTAACAATAATAAAAATGTAGGGCCGGAGCGATAGCCCAGCGGGTAGGGGGCGTTTGCCTTGCACGCAGCCGGCCCATGTCGGCACGGGTTCGATCCCCGGCATCCCATGTGGTCCCCCGAGCACTGCCAGGAGTGATTCCTGAGTGCAGAACCAGGAGTGACCCCTGAGCATCGCGGGTGTGACCCAAAAAAGCAAAAAAAAAAAATAATAATAACAATAATAATGTAAAATATGGTACATTGCCCCCCCACCTTCCTAGTCATTGCTCTGTTTATCGTGACTCAGTCATAAGCTACTTTACATTGATCCACTTACTAAGGTATCTACTACTCCCATCAAGCAATCCTCCAAAGAGTAGTGGCCTTTGTTTCAAAGACAGGGAGCACTTCTGGGGCGCTCTGCCCTGGTGCTGGGATGCTGGGTGCAGGGACAGGACCAGGGCCGGACCTGGCAGTGCGGGGAAGGGGCATGTAATGCTGGGGACCAAGTCCAGGACTGTGAACATGCTAGGCACATGCTCGACTACTTGAGCTATCTCCCCAAGCCTGAGCAACTTTTAAAAAAAGTAGCCCCACCAAAGTACTCAACAATGTAATACGTACAGAGCAAAGTATCAGGGAGTAGCTAGCTTGAAGCCAGGAGACAATGGTTTTTAAACGCTGAGTGCTTATGGGGCCGGAGCGATAGCCCAGCGGGTAGGGCATTTGCCTTGCACGCGGGCCGGCTCATGCCGGCCCGGGTTCGATCCCCAGCATCCCATATGGTCCCCGAGCACCGCCAGGAGTAATTCCTGAGTGCAGAGCCATGAGTAACCCCTGAGCATTGCCGGGTGTGACCCAAAAAAAAAAAAAAAAAACAACGCTGAGTGCTTAGAGTCTAAAAGGAAATGAGTTGATTTCTGAAGAAATGAGCTAGAGATTCACAGACCTGGAGCTTAATGAAAGAGCATCTCTTTGCTTCAGTGCCTAAGATTTCAACATCCTAACCTTCTTCAAGACAGACATGCAAAGTAGACATTTTGGATGTTTAGAATGAACAATACACTTTTCCTGTTTGAGACCATTTTCAAAAAGTTAAATAAGTAGTGACATTCCGTGCTGCCCCCTTCCCCAAGCAGCAGGATAAAGAATGTGTACAGGGTCACAGTCATGCAGAAAACAGAAGAGGCTCTTTCTGCACACTATGTGATTTTATCCCAGTAAACCTAAAAGGTGATCATTTTATACATAAGGAAATGTATAACATTTCCTTATGTATAAAATATAACATTTTCTTATATATAAAATCATCATTTTATACATAAGGAAATAGAGACTTATGGATGTTAACTCACCCTAAGTCATAATGTTGAGGAGAATAAAAAGTGAAGCTGGGATTTGAACCCGGTCAGTCACATCTCAAAGTTTGCTCTTTCCACTACTCCCTCGCCTTTCTTCCCATAAATGCCAAGGCTGAAGTTTGGAAACACTGTTCTAAGCAGTAATTCTATTGCAGCTGAACTAAAAGGAGCCTGCTTCCCATAAGAAATAAAACTGTCACCCCAACCAATGAACTTAACAGATGAAAAGGGAGAGGCCTACATTATATATTTCAAAGTGTTGTTCCCCTCTGAACCCACTTATATAACTGTCATTTTTACAGACCATGTTGGTGAGTCTCAGCTATACGTGACCTATCCTATAGCGCCAAACCCAGGGCACACGGCAGGGTCCTCCAGTCCATCACCTCAATAGCGGAGAGCAAGTGACACAGTGACTCATGACAGTGCCAGGAGCAATGAATGCCAGAGAACCATAAAACAGGACCAGTCCTGAGATAGTACACATTTTGTTGAGTTAGCTCAGACTTTGAGCTAACGTCATAACATGGCTCTACGCACTGGGATACCTCATAATGCAGGCACCATGCACAAAGATCCCGGAACACAATTCTCTCCATCCCACATCCACCATTTTTGTTTCCAAGTTAAACAAAAAAGCCAAAGCTCACCATTTGCGAGGAGAAGATCTTTTCAGAACCTGCATTGCAACAAGCTAGTAGCAGCTTCTAAATACTTGATTCCACTCGCATCTGGCTCTATGTGGGAGCTAAATTCAGCAGAAGTCTCCGGGGTCAACAAATGACCCTGAATAAAAATAGTCTTGGAAATCTGTCACAAAGTAGGAAAGGAAACAAGCCGGCAGAGTGATTCACTCCAAATGGCAGCTCCCAAACCCAGATCCTCATTTTTGTCCCAATATGAAGCCAATGTGCAAAGCAGGCATGGAGCAAACTGTCCTTTTCCAAAGGCCTCTAAAAGTGGTTGCCAAAGAATTTCACATGGAAGCCAAAAAGATTTAGTGTGCCATGCACCTCTCCCATAAATCCAAGGAGGCGGCTTCTAAGCAGAACTCCAAACTGACTCACACTTTGCTGGAAGACCACCCTGGCTATCTAAGGCTCCCTGTCTGGCAAGCAGGAAGGACCTTTCGTCCCACCAAATAGCCACCAGGACTGTGGAGACGGAGCACAGAGGTTGAGGGGCGAGTGTCTGAGCGTGCCTATCCACCACCTTTCTACTAATTCTACAGTAGCTCTCTCTCCTCCCAACCTTCAGGAGCAAGTTCTACTTCAAGCCAGTATGATATTTTGAGAAGTTTGTATGTTTTCTTAGAATTAGGAATTCCAGGGGCCAGGGAGAGCTCAAGCACTAGCCAACCTGTTTGATCCGGGCTCAGCACGCTCCCCAATGCCAGCCCTGCTGGGTGTCTCCCTGGTGGCCCCTGTGCACTGCTAACAGCACTGGTGGCGGCACCAAGCCAGGTCTGCGCTGCCAACCCGAGCACTGCACTTATACAAGGTGGCACTAGTAAGAAAACAGAAGGGGGCAAGGAGAGAGCCAAAAGGGCTAGTGCTCGTGCTATGTGAGTGCCAGGTTTGACTCCCCAGCCCCACACAATCCTCTGAGCACCGTGGGGGAGTAACCCCCCAAGTAACACTCAAGGACTGTTCTCTACAGTCCCTGAGTGCCACTGGGTGTTGCCCGAAAACTAAAAAAGAAAAGAATTCCATTCATTGAAGATCAGCCAACATCTGACAGCTTAGTTCCGTTTATGAATGGAAGACACGGACGGCACATGTGGGCATAGGAGATAATCCTGAAAGGCCCCACAGCAAGGCTGCTTCAAAGCCACTCACTGCATGAGCCCTCCCAAAGCCCTCGCCAGTCTTGGGACCCACCACGTACTTACTTTTTCTTTCTTTTTATTTAATCACCGTGGGTTAGACAACTGCAAAGCCATTCATAATTGCACCTCAGTCATACAATGTTGCAGCACCCATCCCTCCACCCGTGCACATTTCCCACCGACAACATCCCATTTCCCTCCGCGCCCTGTCTCTATAGCAGACACTTTTTTTCTCTCTCTCTCTCTTTCTTCTTTTGCACACTGCGGTTTGAAATACATATACTGAGGGGTTATCATGTATATCCCTTTATCTACTTTCAATACTCAGTTCTAATTGAGCATTACCATTTCCAACTAGCAGTGGAAGTCTTTAAGGAAGCTCTTGCCCTTCCAGTGGCATGTCACAGGACACAGGACCTCAAAATCTGACTCCTCCTCTGGAGAGGCTGTCTCTGAGGAGCTCACAGTTTGCTCGGGGATGGGGGCGAGGAGGGGGCAGACACATACCTAGCAAATTCCCTACTAGTAATGAGCAGGCATCCAGGCATCCTGGAAGCACAGGTGAGGAGTATAATTAAGCCTTCATGGAGGATTGGGAAAGATTCTCCCAACTAGTCTCAAAAGATGAGTAAGAGTTTGGCAGGCAAGGAACGAGGAAGAGAGATGTTCGAGGGAGGGAGAAGTGCCTAGGACAGCGGCGCTCAACAGGGCACATTGGGCAATGTCTGGGTGACCACACATAGAAGAGGAACACATCTACTGGCCTCTGGTGGGTAGAGGCTAGGCAAGTCACTAACCATTTACAAGGCACAGGACAGCCTTGGTGACAAAGCAGGACCCTAGCCCAACGTCAACAGCGCCATGGCTGAGACCTGGCTAAGCTAAGATAAAGTCCCGCGTTGTCGAGCTGCAAGTGAGAAGCGGCATGGAGCATTGGCAGACACAGCGCTACAACTGACGGCCTTGACAGAGAGAAAATCCAGTAAGGGGGAGGAAAATTCCAATTTCCTAGTCAAGACATATGGCAGAGCAGATGGCTTATTCTCCAAAGAACCAGCCACCACCAACTTGAGACACTGAGCCCCAGGAAGTTGTGTCCAGCGAGATGATAAGCACGGCTCTCAGGGGAGGGACGCTGCCCTTGGTTCAAGTCCACCCCTGAGCCATAGGTTTTCTTTTACTGAACGGCAAAGAGAGGAGTTAAGGTGCACAGTGAGGACCAGATGTCGCATTGCAGCTCCCAGCGGTGGGATTCTGGATTAGAGAGTGAGAGAAAAGATGGTGTTAATGCTGGAAGAACTAGCTCGAGCAAGAAGAAAAGGCACCAGACGGCCCTGGGTCCAAAAAGGAAGACAGAGAAAGCAGAACGAGTGTTTGGGGCTGCGAGTGAGCATTAGGGGTGTTGGCAGGAACCCGACGAGGCCCTGAAGGCAGCAGGTGCCCTTGCAGGAATCTCGCTGTGGGCTCGGAACCTTCAGAAATGGAGTGAGGAGCTTATGACCGCCCACATTCCACCAGGACCGCCATGCCCAACCCACCCCAACAAAGGGGCGGGGGAATGTCCCCAGCCAGGTACCCACTTCTGGAGGGAAAAAGGCAGCCTCAGAATCTGAGCAGCTAATGTTACAAAGGCGAGAAATACAAGTGAAAATTTCATACGAATTCCCACTAAACCAGAGCCTCCCGTTCACGCTGCCTCATTCCGGCACACAGACACAGACTCCCCTGTACAATGCTGTTGTCTATGCTGGGGTTCGAGTGCAGAACCTCATCGAGGCATGTGTTTTAACACAGAGCCATAGTCCCAGCCCCCAACGTTTTTTAAACAACAACAAAGTTACATCAGTAGCAGATGTCTAAGAATCAAGCTTTGGCTGCAAGAGGTGGAAAAACAATAATAGTGGCAAAACATATGTATATAAAAAAAAATAGTTCTATCAATAGGAACAAAGAGTGTGAGAACCGGAGGCCGGAGCGATAGTCCAGCGGGTAGGGTGTTTGCCTTGCATGTGGCCGGCCCATGCCAGCCCGGGTTCAATCCCTGGCATCCCATATGGTCCCCGAGCACCGCCAGGAATAATTCCTGAGTGCAGAGCCAGGAGAAACCCCTGAGCATTGCCAGGTGTGACCCAAAAAAGCAGAAAAAAAAGAGTGAGAACCGGTCTTAGTAGGAAACTTGCCACAGGGTGAGGCTGGGGCTAGGCCAGGGACAGGTGAGGGAGGAAAGTGCCTGCCAAAGAGCGAGGCCAGAGGACTGTGTTGGAACATACCGTGGTGCCCAGCTGCGTTGGCAGGTGGCAGAGAGAAGACAGTCTTGTCTACACTCAGGGCTCTGCCCCTGGGCCCTGGATGGTTGATGCTCTGACACAGAAAAAGACTGGGTCTCCTGGAATGAACCCAGAGCCATGGCAGAGCCTGGCAAGCTACCCGTGGTGTATTCGATCATACTCCTGACAATCATGAATAACTAAGTAGCTTTGTAATTCACAGTGATTCAGTTTGGTGTTTTTTTTTTAAGGGGAGAAAAGAGAGTTCTACTGTACAATGTTACAAATGGCCCCCTGAGCACCCCCAGCCCAAATATCCACCAGTCCCCGGGGCACTAACTGCTGGCAGAGGCCCCAGGCTCCAAGTACCAGGTGTGGCCTCTATCGATAAACCGTTTTCCCAAGGCATGTTCTGGCCCCCAGCATTATGCTGGTGCTGCTGCTGGTAAATCAAAGTCTAGTTTGGACAGGACAGGCCTTTAAGCAGCGATCTGGGAGAGGAAGTGGGATACAATACAGCCCTGAAAACCCTCGGACAGGCCCTTTGAAGTGTGGCAGGTAGTGGAAAACTGAGGTTGTGCGTGCCTGCTCCATACTCTACTGTGAGGAGAAACACACCTGTCTGGCCACGAACACCTGGTATGGACCAAGCGTTCACATTCCAGGAGATGAAAGCGCTGCAGTATTGGCTAACAGCACCAGCCTCTAGGGAAGGCTTCCAGCCAAACCCACTTTTTTTTTTTTTTTTGCTTTTTTGGGTCACACCCCGGCACACCAGGGGTTACTCCTGGCTCTGCACTCAGGAATTACTCCTGGCGGTGCTCGGGGGGACCATATGGGATGCCGGGGATCGAACCCGGGCGGCACAGGACGACCGCGTGCAAGGCAAACGCCCTACCACTGGGCTATCACTCCGACCCCAAACCCACTTTCACTGAAGAGTGGAACCAATGCCCCAGGGCACGAGCTACGGCTCCTACAACCAAACACTCGAATCAGGTCCAGAAGGACGTCAGTGAGACGAAAACCGGGTGTCCCAGAGAGTAAGCGCCTTCTGCACACTTTAGGTTGCGCCAGGTTTTCAGCTGGGCAAGTCCTATTACCCAGTAGGGAAACTGCGCTCTCAGAAGCCAGCAATCAGTACTCCCCAACTTCTCAGTCACCCCTGGGCCATCCCTTCAAGCAGTTCTAGAGTCAAGTACACACCGAGGAGACACACAAACACAAGCACATGTCATTACTCCCAGTATCTTGAGTGACTTGATAGCTAGGTGGGAAATGTACATTGGTGAAGAGATGGGTATTGGAATACTGTATGACTAAATCCCCAAAATAGACAACTTTGTAACTATGTATCTCATGGTGATTTAATTTAAAAAAAAGGGGAAAAGCAATCTTCAGCTTTCTGCCTGTCTTCATCATGGTGCCACCCCTTCGGAGGTTAGGAACACATCTAGAGTTCTTAGAAACCCCTCATTTTCCATCCTAACTTGTCACGTCTTAGAAAACTAGGGGTTCTGACCCCTTAAGGGGCTGTGTCACGTCACTGAAAATGGGGGGATTTGGCAACAAGGAAAGGTGGCTGAACGTGTAAAGACCAAAAAATTAATTCAAAGCCAACTGCTCCAGAACCCGAGGTGTTTCTGGCAGCTCTCAGCCACCTTGCACTTCTCAAGCCGAAGAGTTGCAAGAGGCAAAGGTTATGAAGCCCTGGGCTGGCACTAAACAGTCTGTGCACACGGAGTTAAGTGAGGATCGTTTGAATAAGCTTCCTTAAGAGTCAAGCTTCACACTTAGTGATACGTGAGCAAACAGAATAAAGTGTCAAGAGTGTGTGCCAGGCGGACATAGAGTTCAGGAGTGCGCCTGCTCCGTGCTCAGAAGACAAGAGGAGGGGCCCAGAGCCATAGCACAGAGGGGAGGGCATTTGCCTGGCACACGACCAACCTGGGTTTGATCCCTGACATCCCATACGGTCCCCTGAGCACCACCAGGAGTAATTCCTGAGTACACCCTGAGCATCGCCGGGTGTGACCCAAAAAAAAAAAAAAAAAAAGACAGGAGGAGGGCTGAAGATCTAAAGGCCAGCAATTTTGAAGAGTAAAACAGTTTGGAAAACCTTAACTTAAGAATAAGTTAGTAGGGCCGAGCGATAGCCCAGTGGGTAGGGCATTTGCCTTGTATGCGGCCGGCCCATGCCGCCCATGCCGCCCGGGTTGGATCCCGGTATCCCATATGGTCCCCCAAGCACCGCCAGGAGTAATTCCTGAATGCAGAGCAAGGAGAAACCCCTGAGGAATGCTAGGTGTGGCCCAAAAAAAAAAAAAAAAGAATAAGTACTGAGATGTGGGGTTTGTTAAGCACCCAAAACAAGAATATGATCTTCTCTTTATGAAGCTATGGAGTGTTATCTATAAGCCTTATAAGAAGTTGGACTAAAACTTCTTCATGACTGGACACACACACACACACACACACACACACACACACAAACTTACTTTGAAACTCCATTTCTTACAACGATCTTTTTCTTTACAAAGAAAACTACTCTCGAGATCTGCTTACACATTACTGTCAAGAATGAAATAATCACAGAGAAGACATTCTAAAACAAAACCGTTGGGGAAGCCCATTTGGGGCGCTGAGTTGTGACTATACTTTCAAAGATGTCAGTAACACAAGGGCTCCATCCATAACTCCCCGAAAAAAAAAAACACTGAAACCATGAATGCCTTGTCAAATTCAGACAGTTTATCTTGGCACGGCCAAGCAGAGTCGTCTCTTCAATGTCTGGAAAAGTGTCTAATTACGTTTGGGTAAAAAGAAACGAGAGAAAGAAAGAAACAGCCAGAGTTTGGGAACAGACAGCTCAGAGATCACTCCACAGCATCCTGGGCGACGGCATGGAGCCACGCCAGGAAATGAAATTTTAAAAAGAGCGAGAGGGAAGCAAAGTCGCACGTGTGAAACCCGGGATGCTCCCCGAGCCATTTTCCAAAGCCACCTCCGGTCGTCCGAGGCGGGGCCGCCAAGACTCTCCCTCAAGCTCTTTCCCTTTCCTTGGGTTTCCATTAGGTAACCGGGCCCGCCCACAGCGCTTACCTGGGGCCCGCAGCGCGGACAGCGCCCAGGTGTCCCCACCCCCGCGCCCCTCGGGAGGGCGCAGCCCTGAGCTCCGCACGCCCCCCGACACCCCAAGGCAGCCGCGCCCCGGCGAAGCTCGGCCGACCTCGGGAGCGCCCACCCGCGCGCACTCCATCCCCCAGGGCTCGGCGGGACCCCTGGCATCTCCCCGCCAGCCCCCAAACCCGGCCGCCCCGCGAGAGCGCCCCCTCCCGGCCGACAGCCGCTGCGCACGCTGGCTCCGCCCTCACCTGAGCCGGAGGTTGGCCATGAACTCGGGCATGGAGACCGTGTCCATCAGCACGAAGTCCGCCTTGCCGAACTCCAAGCTCTCCTGCTCCGCCATGGCGCCGACGCACGGACTCAGGTGGGCGCCGAAGGGCTCAGGTGGGCGCTCCGCGGGCGAGGGGCCGGGCCGGGGCCGCGCGGGGCGCTCGGGCGGGGCTGGGGCGGAGCCGCTGAGCTGGGGGAAGGGGCTGCGGGGTCCCGGGCGCCGTTCGGCGGGTCTGGACGGACAGAGGCCGGCCAGCTGCTCCTCGGCGCGCTCTCAGTTTCCGCTCCTCCCGCGGCGGCTGCCTGGCGCGGTGGGGGACGGGACACCGAGACGGAGACGGCGGCGGCTGGTCCCGCCTCTGGCCTGGGTCTGGCCTGGGCCCCGGCGGCCGCCGAGCCCCGCCCCGCCCGCCCCGCCCGCCCCGGCCGGGCCTCCCCGGCTCCGCCCCGCCGGCCGAGGGTCCGCCCCCGCTGGTAGGCCACGCCCCTCACCTGGGCGGCACGCACGCGCCGGGGGCGGGAGCGCGCTCCTGCCAAGGCTGCTGCGGCTCGGGAGGCAGCGCCCCCTAGGGCCGAGCACGGGCATCGCGCCGGGCGGTGCCGAAGAAGGGAGGACGTAGCCTGGTGGGTGGAATCAGGTTTCAGGGTTACCACCTCCCTGCCTTGTTTGGTAGAAGCCAATAACGTCACCAAAGTAGCGAGTTCGTTTATTCTTTTTATTATGTTTATTTTGCCATTCTGGGGAGAATCCCTGGACTAGCCCTGGGCTCGTGACCTCTCTCCATCCTTGAACCGATGATGATTTTTGCTCAGAACAAGCGAATAGTTAATAACGCTCTGGCTATAACAATGACCTTTGAAAGCTTAAGTAACTTGCCGCATGGCGAGGAAGAGAGGGAAACTGCAGTTTCCTCCAGGCCGTTTGCCTCAGAACCTCAGGTGTAGCCAGATGGCAGCCTGCTTTTCTTCTCCAGCTGCCCACCGTCCCGCTTCTCCTCTTCATCTAAGTATGCCCACACGCATTATTTTATAATATTGTTATTGCATTTTTCATAGACGTGTATGTAACATCTTCCTAGAATTACCGTAAGCTTCTTGAGTGTGCGGCTGTGCCCTGGAGTTCTTGATAGCTGCTCCCCTGACTCCCACCAAGCAGATACTGTATTATCTTGCACAGGCAGATATGAACGTCACACTCTTCAATGGAGATCAGTTCTAAATGGTCTCCAGTGGATAATACATTAGTTGAGCTTGGGAAAGTCAAGCTCAACTAATGTATTAGTTTTTTTTTTTTTTTTTTTTTTTGCTTTTTTGGGTCACACCCGGCAATGCTCAGGGGCTACTCCTGGCTCTGCACTCAGGAATTACTCCTGGCGGTGCGCGGGGGACCATATGGGACGCGGGATCGAACCCAGGCCGGCACAGGCCGGCGCGTGCAAGGCAAACGCCCTACCCGCTGGGCTATCGCTCCGGCCCGGGGAAAGTCTTTTGAAACTGCATTTTCCCCCATGAACAATTTTTATAAATGGATTTCAAGGACGGCAACAGCCTCCCCCACCCCACCCCCGAGTCTTTTGTGCTTCCTTTAGAAACATCTTTGAAGGCAAAATCTACTAGGAAATCTCCAGCCTCCCAAAGATCAGAGCAGGCTCCAGCTCTGTGGCTGGATCTGAGATGCGTGAAGCCCAGGATCCGACTCGAGCCTTGTTTCTGCTGCCAACACGAGAGCAGCTGCGGGAATGCAGCTTGAGTACTGCTCAGCTGAGCGGCTCTGGCCGCTGGCACAGGTTTGGGCTGCAGCCTGATTGCCATTAGCATTTCTCCTTCACGCGATACCTCTCTGCAGCTCAGCCTCCGCATTTGAGAAATAAGTGCTTCTCTGATAGAGACTTTCCAGAGGAAGTCAGTGGGATTCTTGTTTGTTTTTTTTTAATTTTGGTTTTAATTGATTGAGGTCCCATGATTAACAATGCTGTTCATCGGTTTGATTTCCATGCATGTAATTCCAGCACCACACCCATCACAAGTTACCCACCTCCCTCCTCCCGTGGACCCCAATGCCCCTCCCTTACATGCACCTGCCCCCATATACACACATAAACAAACTCAGTTGTAAGAGTGAGTTCTCCTATTGTGTTGTCTTTGACCCCTTGTTACTACCTTGCTGTGGATCTTTAAGTGAGAGAGAGAGAGAGAGAGAGAGAGAGAGATCTATCTCTTTCCTTCTGACTTGAGGTCAGTCCTTTTAATTCTTTTTATTTTAATTTAAATTTTTTTTTATTTTGGGTCACCCCAGCTCAGGGATTACTACTGGCTCTACACTTAGGAATTACTCATAACAATGCTTCGGGGACCATATGGGATGCTGGGGATTGAAAGGGCATCAGCCTCATGCAAGACAAACACCTTCCCTGCCATACTATTGCTCCGGCCCCTCCTTTTTAATTCTCTATTTCAGATGGAACATATACCTGAGCTTTGGAGACCATGTGGTGCCAGGAGTCAAGCCGTAGGCTCTTGCGTATGAAGCAAGTGTGTCAGAACTCTGAGCCCTCTTCCCAGCCCTGTAAGTTAGTAATTTATTGCCATGTTTATGTGGCTCAGTCCTTGGAAAAATAGGAGATGGCATAAAGTGTGGCGTATATTCCTAATATGTTGCTTTTGGCACACTTTAACATAAGTGGGACTAAATTTCAGAGGGAGAAAAGGTAATAAATCTCAAATTATGTACAGCAGGGACCACACTCTGTGTCTCAGAAAAAAAGACGGATGTATGCATTATGATACCAATATCCAAGGTCAGGCGAAATGTGGATCAGGAGGTCTTGCCAAAGGTGGAAACTACCACAAATGTGTGGGAGCAGAGGTTAGATAAGACAGAGAAAGGAACAGTGGGCCAATGATTGTGGGAAGTCTATTACAATCCACAACATGTAAGAGAGGGAAGAGAGAGAAAGAAAGAGAGAGAGAGAAAAAGAGATGGAGAACCTGCCATGGAGGCAGGCTAGGGAGGGGGAGCGAAATGGGGACATTGGTGGTGGGAGGTGGGCACTGGTGGAGGGATGGGTTCTGGAACACTGTATGACCGAAACCCAAACATGAACATTTTTGTAGTTGTCAAAAAAAAAGATAATTTTGTTTTGCCTTTTTGGGTCACACCCAGCAATGCTCAGGGGGCTACTCCTGGCTCTGCACTCAGGAATTACTCCTGGCGGTGCTCGGGGGGACCATATGGGATGCCGGGGATCGAACCCAGGCCAGCAGAGGCCAGCCGTGTGCAAAGCAAACGCCCTACCCACTGGGCTATTGCTCCGGCCCCCCAAAAAAGATAAATTTTAAAAAATGGATGTATGCGTAATCTCTCCTCCCTTGGGTTATAAGACTAAAAGTGATTGTACAGCAGGATACAGCTGTGGTTCTCAAATGGCCAGAGAAAGAGAAATCTTGTTTTATATTGTACTGGAACCCAACATATAAAACATATACACAACATATGCAAAGACTACTTTCTAAGTTTATTGTACAAACCCAGATTAGTATAAAATCGGGTATAGTCTCTCTTTTGATTTGACCCCAAATCTGTCCAGTGTGTCTCATCATCACTTTAAAATCAGCTCAGGGGGCCACCTGCCCCTCAAGGTGTTACAGGTGTGGCTGTGGTTCCCGGCTGAGTTGGCAGGTGGCAGACAGGAGATAGGCTTGTCTACACCCCCAGGGCTCTGCCCTGTGGGCCCTGGATGGTGGATGGTCTGACCTAGGAAGAACAGCGCAGCTGCACAAGAGGCTTAGATAACAAAGTAGACTAGGACCAGGTTCTTCCCAGGATCTTTCACATCTGTACAACATAATGATCATCGTAGTTGTAACAAACTGGGGAGGCTGATGGGGAATGAGGAACTATAATGTCACATTAGAAATCACTACTGAATATACACATAGATAATTGCATCATAAACTGTAAGCCAAGTCACGAGGTGCAGAATAGAGGGAAAGGGGGCTGGAGCGATAGCCTAGTGGGTAGGGCGTTTGCCTTGCACGCGGCCGGTGCCGGGTGGTGCCGGCCCGGGTTCGATCCTCAGCATCCCATATGGTCCCCTGAGCACCGCCAGGAGTAATTCCTGAGTGCAGAGCCAGGAGAAACCCCTGAGCATCGCGGGTGTGACCAAAAAAGCAAAAAAAAAAAAAAAAAGAAAGAAAGAAAGAAATAGAGGGAAAGATGAGAGACTCACGTCGCATGGGGGAGAGCTGCCATCCAGCTTTCCCCTAGCTCAGCTGACCATGAGGCTCCCAGGAGGCAAGATGGGTTTTGGGAGTGGGCCCATCACCTCTGTAGGGCCCCCGGAAGCAGTCGGATGAGACTTGCTCACCATAATAGCCGCTGTTTTTCGTGGTCCGGACCCAGTACATCAAACTAGTGGAATCAATCATGTTCTAGAATGTATTACAATCTACAATGTGTAAGAAATGGAAGTGAGAAGAGTGAGAGAGAGAGAGAAAGAGAGAAAGGAGATAAAGAACCTGCCATGGAGGCAGGCTGGGGGAGGGGGAGGGAGGTGGGAACATTGGTGATGAGAGATGGGCAGGGGCGATGGGATGGGTGTTGGAACACTGTAGAACCAAAATTCATACATTAGCATCTTGTAATTGTATATCTAACAGTGGTATAATAAAATATTTTTTAAAAATTAAAAAATTAAAAAAATAAAATCAGCTCAGGATTCTAATTTACCCTGGACTATTGTTTCAGTGATATTAAGAAAATCCTGGCTTACATGGCTAACAGTAATGCTTTTGTCATGCAATTTACATCCAGACTTTTCTTTTTCTTTTTTTTTTTTTTTTTTTTGCTTTTTGGGTCACACCCAGCAATGCTCAGGGGTTACTCCTGGCTCTGCACTCAGGAATTACTCCTGGCGGTGCTCGGAGGACCATATGGGATGCCAGGATTGAACCCAGGCCGGCACAGGCCGGCCGCAAGGCAAACGCCCTACCCACTGGGCTATCGCCCGCCCCACCGACTTTTCAAGCAATGCACAGCTATATTCTTATCCATAACATTTACAAGGAGTTCCAATATGTACAAAGATGCCAGGATAAACTGAACATGGTGTCTCTACCCTAGTGGGTGATGTAAAGCAGATAAGCTCCTTTGTGGTAAAATTTGAGTAGAAACACAATCTAATAAGCATCCTTGTGTTACACTACAATACACTAAACACCAAAATAAAGAGTTGTATTACCCAGGAGGCATACTGACACCATGAATGATGCCATGAGCCAGGCTGAAAACGTACTGCTCCTTGCTGAAAATGTGCCCGCTCATCTAATCATGAAGAACAGCAAATAAACACACATTAAGGAGTGATTCCACAAAGCAACTGGATAGTAGCCTTCAAAAATACCAAAGGTGTGAAAGAGAAAAAAAATGGGAGCCATCAGATTCCGGACACAAAAGAGAAACACCGTAGCTAAAAGGTAGCATGTGCCAAGCCTAGATCTAGAGACCCGAAATATGAAAAGGGAAATTTTGAGTAATTGCTGGAAACACAAAAGAGGGGCCAGAGAGAGTACAATGGGTAAGGCACTTGCCTTGCATGCAGCCAACTAGGGTTCTATCTCTGGCATCCCAAATGGACCCCCTGAGCACTGCCAGCAGCAGTTCCTGAGTGCAGCGTGAGGAATAACCCCTGAGCATTGCCAGTTGTATCACCCCCTCCATTTTTTAATTTTAATCTCTCAATAGAGACTAATATTAGATAGATGTGTAGCATAAGAGTTACTTTTCCTTAGTTTGATGGTCAGATTGTGGTTCCCTTGGGAGTTTCTTTAGCAGTGAAAATTTTGTCTGTTTGGCATAAATAAATAAATAAACAAATAAATAAATGATGATGACGGACTAGAGAGATAGTACAGGGGTAAAGGTACATGCTTTGCATGCAGCTGACCTTAAAAAAATATATTTAAAGGTGTTTAAAAATATCTTTAAAAAATTGGGGCCAGGCGAGCAATAGTCCAGCAGGTAGGGCGTTTGCCTTTGCACGCCGCAGGCCTATGCTGGCCTGGGTTCGATCCCTGGCATCCCATATGGTCCGCCGAGCACCGCCAGGAGTAATTCCTGAGTGCTGAGTGTTGCCAGGTGTGACCCAAAAAAAACAACAACAACAAAAAAAAAAAAAACTGGGGCCAGAGCAATAGTCCAGCCGATAGGGTGTTTGCCCTCGCACCACGGCCAACTTGGGTTCAGTGACTGGCATCCCATATGGTCCCCTGAACACTGCCAGAAATAATTCCTAAATGTAGAGCCAGGAGTAACCCCTAAACATTGCTGGGTGTGACCCAAAAAAGCAAAACAACAATAATGATAATGATGAAAATGATAGATAGTGGGGCTGGAGCGAATGCCCAGCGGTAGGGCATTTGCCTTGCATGCGGCCAGCCTGTGCCAGCCCAGGGTTCGATCCCTGGCATCCCATATGGTCCCCTGAGCACTGCCAGGAGTAATTCCTGAGTGCAGAGCCAGGGAGAAACCCCTGAGCATCGCCAGGTGTGACCCAAAAAAGCAAAAAAAAAAAAAAAAAAAGAAAACGATAGATAGAAATAGATAAAGCAAATGTAACAAAATTATAACCATTCTGTGAGGAATATAGCAGACTATTTTTGTACTAGGCTTGCAACTTTTAATTTTGATGTTAAAATAATAAAGACATTAAATAACAATCTAAAACTGTTTTGATTTATTTTAAGAATCCAAACAATGCCTAGGAATAAAAGTGACATCAAAGTTTACAGACTTCTGGGGCTGGAGTGATAGCCCAGCGGGTAGGGCGTTTGCCTTGCACACGGCCCGGCCTATGCCGGTCCGGGTTCGATCCCCGGCATCCCATATGGTCCCCGAGCACCGCCAGGAGTAATTCCTGACTGCAGAGCCAGGAGAAACCCCTGAGCATCGCCGGGTGTGACCCAAAAAAGCAAAAAAAAAAAAAAAAGTTTGCAGACTTCTGAACTAAAACCCAGCATCTAGTTTAAACCACCACATGGTATATCTGTTAGCCCTGGTTGTTATCGGTTTGCTGGAGAATGATTAAGTCATGAGCACATGATCCTAAAAACAAAAATAACAAGGTGTTTATCTTAGTTGTCATGTATGGCCATCTTCCCAGAGATAGCACATCCTAGAGCCTGCCTGAAATTCTCTTTCCTGTTGTCTCCTTGTCATCTCTGCAATCTAGCTAACCTCTGGCCATTACCAAGCTCTCAGCCTAAGCATCCCATCATCCATAGAGTTTCCAGGATCTCCTGGGTCAAGCCACCAATCAGTTCCCCCCTATTGTCTGTCCTTGCTGCATGCTGGATGTACTTCCCAATGCCAGCACTGGGGGGACTTCAGCAAATGGCCCTCTCCATCATATAAATGGCCCACGCCAAGGCTGGGCCAAGAGTGAACTACAGGGCTGGTTCAGTGAAGGAGTGTCAGGTGCCTACAAAAAATGCTCATTGAGAAATGAACATGGAATGCTCTGTGAGTCTGTGGGTTCTATCAATGAGGCTGTGAATCCGCCCAGTTGGCAGATTCTCTGCCCAAAAGAAAATCCAGCTTTGTCCAGTTCCCGTCTCATCTCTAGCCCCAGGAAGCAGGTCTCAGGCCCACATGTCCCTGCCCCACCTCTCCCTCCCCACAGTACGAGCACGCTAAAGGCAGATAGTTCTGTAGAGCCTTCTGCGGTGACAGCTTTGGCCAAGCATCTGCTCGGGGTTATCTGCAAAAATCAACTCTGAATTTTTCCACAGCAAATATTTGCTCTCATATCTACTTTCCCAGAATGCTGTGGGGCTGCTCCACCCTCCCCCTCTTCACCAGGTGCTCCTCTCAGCCTCCTGCTGCGACAGAAACAGGACAGACGGCCAGGAAAAACATCACCGAGCATATTCAAAGGGCACGGCAGACATTGATTCCAAGCCTAATTTATTCTAGCGCAGAAGTAGAAAGGCATATTTACGTTGTAGATTAACTTCACAGCACACTCCCCACAATACAGAACGCACTGCCTTAGAGACGGTTGACCCCACCTTCTTCCTTCTCTTTTTATGCAGAAGGCTGGAGAGGAATGGAAGAACAGGCAAGACGGAGGAGAGGCACATTCCAATTTCCTGAAGTTTTAAAAAGGAGAAACAGCACTCGCCTGTCTGGTGTCGTTGGTGAGGGGAGGGAACAGTAGGATAGGATCCAGAGCCAGAGCGATAGTATAGTGGAAAGGCATTTGTTTTGCACACAGTCGATCCAGGTTCAATCCCCAGCATCCCATATGGTCCCTGAGCTTGCCAGGAATAATTCTTGCATGCAGAGCAAGGAAAATCCCTGGAGCATCGAACTTTTTGTTTGCCTCCCCCCAAAAAAAATATATGAATCTCTTGGAATCTTACTAGAAACAGTTTCCTGGGGACCAGGGAGCTAGTAGAAACTGTCGAGCTCGTGCTGAGCCATGTGAGCCCGTTTCTGTTCCCAGTGCCACATGCCTCCCACCCCATAGCACTTTGGTTGTAGAAAGAAAGTTGTATCATCTTAAAATCAAATGCATGTACACGCCACGAGTGCACACACTCACACACACACACACATACGCACACACACACAGGCATGAAAACCAAGTCCCAGGAAGAGCAGCTGACTGACTTGGCTGAAGTTTGGCAGTGGGGAAGCTGGGAGCAGAGTGTTACACTCCTGGTTTGTGAGGGGAGTTCCCGTTGCCCTCCTGAAACATCCACTATGCCAGGGAAGGAGGAAGGAGAGCGGAGGGGAAAGTAGTGCTCTAGGTTTCCCTCCAGGTTACCCCGGAATCTCCCTACCCCACTCCTAAGTAGCGACCTGTCTGTCCCCCTGTGTCCACCGTGTCCTTATGCTCCCTCTTTCCATAACTTGGAGCAGAGGTTAGAGAAGATATTACTGAGGTCAGGAAACATTCCACTTCCTTCCCTCCTCTCAACAAGGGCCCATGTACCCAGCACTAAGGACACCCATGGTTAGCATTTGGTTAGAATCCACAGGGCAGTAATACATAGGACTCAAAGTGACATTTTCTAGGCCACATGACTGTTCCTGCTCTTCTCCACGGGATTCTTTATGGAGACATAAAGATGACGAAGCACAAGGACATTAAAGCGCACATGAGAGTCCTCATCCACTGCTGGCGGGAGTGCTTTCTGGTTCCCTCTAGTTCCATAGAAAACAATATGAGAATGTGTGAAGATTTCCCAGGGAAACTAGGAATAGAGCTGCCATATGACCCAGCCAATTCCACTTCTTGGTATCTGTCCCCAGGACACAAAAAAACGCTCATTCAGAAGAACTTATTCACTCTTATTCATCGTAGCACTTAGTACAATAGCAAAGATAAGGAATCAACCCAGGAGTCCACCAAAGATGAGTGGATCATGAAGGTATTGTAATATACTTAGTGAAATTCTATGCAGCTGCAAGAGAGCAATACAATCATGCAGCTTACAGCCATTTGTATGGAACTGGAGGATCTTGTCATAAGTGGAGTCAGAAGAAGGACAAACACCAGATGATTTCCTTTATCTATGGGACATAGAATAACAGGAGGAGGGAATGCAAGGTACCAAAAGGGTGATACTATGTTACCCTGGATTATAGAAATGAGAACAGGGAGAGAAAAAATCAACGGAGGGAGTAATAAGAGGTGGACAGGGTCAGGCCTAGGGCACACCAGTGCTGTAGAGGTGTGGTGGTATATGTATATACCCAAACCACAGAGCCAATAGCACTATACGCTAGGAGACCCAAACTACAACAACCAAACTTAATGTGCCTGCCTTTAAGGCCGACTGGGGATGGGAGGGAACCTGGGGACACTGGTGGCGGAAATTGACACTAGTGGTGGGATTGGTGCTGTAATATTGTGTGCCTGAAACGCAGCTATGAATAACCTTATCAGTAATAGTGCCTGAACATTGTGTTAGCAATAAAATGTACCATAGCCACAGCCAGATGTGTTCAAACTTCAGTTATCTTGGCAGCAAAGGGGGAGGGCAAGGGACATATAGTAGGGCTTGTTCTTGCGCTTTCCCACCCAGCTGGATTCTCTTATGAGACTTTTAAATTTGTTTTCTTTGCTTTTTTGGGTCACACCCTGCAGTGCTCAGTGGTTACTCCTGGCTCTGTATTCAGGAATTACTCCTGGTAGGGCTCAGGGATGCAACCTGGATAGACCAAGTGCAAGGCCAACGCCCTCCCCTCTGTACTGCCATTAAGGCCCCAACTCCCCTCCTTAGCTCCTCACCCTGCCCACCTCCCCTCAGCCATAAGTGAGCTCAGTTCTGTGGACCCGTTCTCAGGCTCTGTTGTCTTTGGCCCTTTGTTATTTCCTTACTCTGTTTCTTTTATATCCTACATATGAGAGGTCATCCTATGACTGTCTTCTGATTGTAGATGGGTGGTACTCTGTTCAAATTTTGACAGCCTACCCTAAAGAAAAGATGGGGAATCAATAATTTGATTTTGGTTTTTTCTTTCATTTTGGGGTTACACGCCCTAGTGGTACTCGGAGTTATTATTCCTGACTCTGCTCAGGAGGTGCCGTGGAATTGCTCGGAAGACCATCCGTGATGCTAGAGATCACTGTATCACTGTCTTCCCGTTCATCATCGAGTTGCCCCAGCCGGGCACCAGTAACATCTCCATATGTCCTGTCTCATGCTAGTAGAGCCCAAGGGCATCTGTTTGCTCCAGGGACATAAAGAGCCTCAAACCATTCCATCAGGTCATGGGAATGAGGCCTATGATTTTTACTGGTATTTGGCATATCAAATACGACACGGGTAGCTTGCCAGATGCTAGAGATAGTGAAAGATTTGGGTGGAGCTGGGGGCTGGGGATGTGGCTTAGAGCACATGTCTGGCACGTGTGAGGCTCCCAAGTTCTAGCCCTGGTGCTGCCCCCAGCATTGCCCTGACATCACCAAGTAGGACTCTTAGGGCCACAAACAAAGAGCAAAAAATACATAAAAGTAAAATGAAAGCAAAACCTATAATAGCTTAGGAGACCTCAGAGGGTTGTAACCCATATTCCACTCAGTGCCTAAATGCCCCCACAATGTGCTACATGGTATGAGCCTCCTCGAACCATTTGCCCACCCCATGGATAGAGCAATAGTACAGTGGGAAGGGTTCTTGCTTTGCACTTAGTTCAATTCCTAATCCCATATGGTCCCCTGAGCACCTCCAGGAGTAAATCCTGGGGGTATTTAGCTGGGGTAACCCCTGAACATTTCCAGCTTCAAGACAACAAACAAACAAAATATTTACCCATCCCACACCCCACAGACACCTCCACTTTAGGCATGCTTCCAACTCCCTTCCTCTTACCTCTTGCTCCTGAACCACTACCCAGACTCACCCCACACACTTCTTGCACACAACCAGCTCCCAACTCTCTTCTCTTGTTATCCATTATCTTTGTTTATGAGCTTGGTTTGTCCTTTGGATCAATCTGATAGTCCTCCAAGATAAGACTCAGCTGAAGTAAATTGTGACCAAGGAGGGGATCCAAGGTAATGGCCAGTTAAGAAGAACCACCTGGGGCCAGGGCGATAGCCCAGCGGGTAGGGCGTTTGCCTTGCACACAGCCGGCCCCATGCTGGCCCGCGCATTCGATCCCCGACATCCCATATGGTCCGCCAAGCACCGCCAGGAGTAATTCCTGAGTGCGGAGCGAGAAACCCCTGAGCATTGCCGGGTGTGACCCAAAAAAAAAAAAAAAAAAAAGAAAGAACCTCCTGCTTTACTTGGGTTCACCTCTCTGTTGTGGGGTTGGGTCACACACACAGTTGTGTTCAGGGATTACTATCGGCTCTGTGCTAAGGGATTACTCTTGGCTCTGTGCTCAGGGGTCATTCCTGGCAGTGCCCAGGGGACACTCCTGGCAGTACCTCAGAGACCATCTGCAGTTTGGGGGAAATGAACCCAGGTCAGCCACAAGCAACGCAAGTGTCTTTCTTACCGGCTATATGATCT